>JALHAQ010000134.1:0-35165 GCA_023838395.1 Holcopasites calliopsidis | reverse complement strand
ATGTACAGAACGCGCATTTCTATGTGCATGACGCGCGATTCTATATACCTGACGGACGTATGTATGTATTTGGCGCGTTGTTCCATGTACTAGAGGGGTGTCGTTATGTAATCGACGCACGCTTCCATTTACTGGACAGGCGTATGTATGTACGAGGCGCCCGGATGTATGTACTGGACGCGCGATTCTATATACCTGACGGAAGTATGTATGTATTTGGCGCGTTGTTCCATGTACTAGAGGGGTGTTGTTATGTAATCGACGCACGCTTCCATGTACTGGACAGGCGTATGTATGTACGAGGCGCCCGGATTTATGTACTGGACTAGCGTATGTATGTACAGAACGCGCATTTCTATGTGCATGACGCGCGATTCTATATACCTGACGGGCGTATGTATGTACTAGGCGCCCGGATGTATGTACTGGACGGGCGTATGTATGTACAGAGCGCGCATTTCTATGTGCATGACGCGCGATTCTATATACCTGACGGACGTATGTATGTATTTGGCGCGTTGTTCCATGTACTAGAGGGGTGTCGTTATGTAATCGACGCACGCTTCCATTTACTGGACAGGCGTATGTATGTACGAGGCGCCCGGATGTATGTACTGGACGCGCGATTCTATATACCTGACGGAAGTATGTATGTATTTGGCGCGTTGTTCCATGTACTAGAGGGGTGTTGTTATGTAATCGACGCACGCTTCCATGTACTGGACAGGCGTATGTATGTACGAGGCGCCCGGATTTATGTACTGGACTAGCGTATGTATGTACAGAACGCGCATTTCTATGTGCATGACGCGCGATTCTATATACCTGACAGGCGTATGTATGTACTAGGCGCCCGGATGTATGTACTGGACGGGCGTATGTATGTACAGAACGCGCATTTCTATGTGCATGACGCGCGATTCTATATACCTGACGGGCGTATGTATGTACTAGGCGCCCGGATGTATGTACTGGACGAGCGTATGTATGTACAGAACGCGCATTTCTATGTGCATGACGCGAGATTCTATATACCTGACGGGCGTATGTATGTACTGGACGGGCGTATGTATGTACTGGACGGGCGTATGTATGTACAGAACGCGCATTTCTATGTGCATGACGCGCGATTCTATATACCTGACGGGCGTATGTATGTACTAGGCGCCCGGATGTATGTACTGGACGGGCGTATGTATGTACAGAACGTGCATTTCTATGTGCATGACGCCCGATTCTATATACATGACGGACGTATGTATGTACTAGGCGCCCGGATGTATGTACTGGACGGGCGTATGTATGTACAGAACGCGCATTTCTATGTGCATGACGCGCGATTCTATATACCTGACGGGCGTATGTATGTACTAGGCGCCCGGATGTATGTACTGGACGGGCGTATGTATGTACAGAACGTGCATTTCTATGTGCATGACGCCCGATTCTATATACATGACGGACGTATGTATGTATTTGGCGCGTTGTTCCATGTACTAGAGGGGTGTCGTTATGTAATCGACGCACGCTTCCATGTACTCGACGGGCGTATGTATGTACCAGGCGCCCGGATGCATGTACTGGACGGGCGTATGTATGTACAGAACGTGCATTTCTATGTGCATGACGCCCGGTTCTATATACATGACGGACGTATGTATGTATTTGGCGCGTTGTTCCATGTACTAGAGGGGTGTCGTTATGTAATCGACGCACGCTTCCATGTACTCGACGGGCGTATGTATGTACCAGGCGCCCGGATGCATGTACTGGACGTCCGTACGTATGTACAGAACGCGTATTTCTGTGTACATGCCGCGCGATTCTATGTACCTGACGGGCGTATGTATATACTAGGCGCCCGTACGTATATACTGGACGGCCGTACGTATGTACAGAACGCGCATTTGTATGTGCATGACGCGCGATTCTATATACCTGACGGACGTATGTATGTATTTGGCGCGTTGTTCCATGTACTAGAGGGGTGTCGTAATATAATCGACGCACAATTCCATGTACTCGACAGGCGTATGTATGTACTAGGCGCCCGGATGCATGTACTGGACGGCCGTACGTATGTACAGAACGCGCATTTCTGTGTACATGACGCGCGATTCTATATATCTGACGGACGTATGTATGAATTTGGCGCGTTGTTTCATGTTCTAGAGGGGTGTCGTTATGTAATCGACGCACGCTGTCATATACTGGACAGGCCTATGTATGTATTAGACGCCCGGATGCATGTACTGGACGGGCGTATGTATGTACAGAACGCGCATTGCTATGTACATGACGCGTGATGCTATGTCCCGGACGGCCGTATGTATGTATTTGGCGCGTTGTTCCATGTACTAGAGGGGTGTCGTTATGTAATCGACGCACGCTGTCATATACTGGACAGCCGTATGTATGTACTAGGCGCACGGATGTATGTACTGGACGGGCGTACGTATGTACAGAACGCGCATTTCTGTTTACATGACGCGCGATGCTATGTCCCGGGCGAGCGTATGTATGTATTTGGCGCGTTGTTCCATGTACTAGAGGGGTGTCGTTATGTAATCGACGCGCGCTGTCATATACTGGACAGGCGTATGTATGTACTAGGCGCCCGGATGTATGTACTGGACGGCCGTACGTATGTACAGAACGCGCATTTCTGTGTACATGACGCGCGATTCTATATACCTGACGGAAGTATGTATGTACTAGGCGCCCGGATGTATGTACTGGACGGGCGTATGTATGTACAGAACGCGCATTTCTATGTGCATGACGCGCGATTCTATATACCTGACGGGCGTATGTATGTACTAGGCGCCCGGATGTATGCACTGGACGGGCGTATGTATGTACAGAACGTGCATTTCTATGTGCATGACGCCCGATTCTATATACATGACGGACGTATGTATGTACTAGGCGCCCGGATGTATGTACTGGACGGCCGTACGTATGTACAGAACGCGAATATCTGTGTACATGACGCGCGATTCTATATACCTGACGGAAGTATGTATGTATTTGGCGCGTTGTTCCATGCACTAGAGGGGTGTCGTTATGTAATCGACGCACGCTTCCATGTACTGGACAGGCGTATGTATGTACGAGGCGCCCGGATGTATGTACAGGACGCGCGATTCTATATACCTGACGGAAGTATGTATGTATTTGGCGCGTTGTTCCATGTACTAGAGGGGTGTCGTTATGTAATCGACGCACGCTGTCATATACTGGACAGGCCTATGTATGTACTAGGCGCCCGGATGTATGTACTGGACGAGCGTATGTATGTACAGAACGCGCATTTCTATGTGCATGACGCGCGATTGTATATACCTGACGGGCGTATGTATGTACTAGGCGCCCGGATGTATGTACTGGACGGGCGTATGTATGTACAGAACGCGCATTTCTATGTGCATGACGCGCGATTCTATATACCTGACAGGCGTATGTATGTACTAGGCGCCCGGATGTATGTACTGGACGGGCGTATGTATGTACAGAATGTGCATTTCTATGTGCAGGACGCCCGATTCTATATACATGACGGACGTATGTATGTATTTGGCGCGTTGTTCCATGTACTAGAGGGGTGTCGTTATCTAATCGACGCACGCTGCCATGTACTCGACGGGCGTATGTATGTACCAGGCGCCCGGATGCATGTACTGGACGTCCGTACGTATGTACAGAACGCGTATTTCTGTGTACATGCCGCGCGATTCTATATACCTGACGGGCGTATGTATATACTAGGCGCCCGTACGTATATACTGGACGGCCGTACGTATGTACAGAACGCGCATTTGTATGTGCATGACGCGCGATTCTATATACCTGACGGGCGTATGTATGTACTAGGCGCCCGGATGTATGTACTGGACGGGCGTATGTATGTACAGAACGCGCATTTCTATGTGCATGACGCGCGATTCTATATACCTGACAGGCGTATGTATGTACTAGGCGCCCGGATGTATGTACTGGACGGGCGTATGTATGTACAGAACGTGCATTTCTATGTGCATGACGCCCGATTCTATATACATGACGGACGTATGTATGTATTTGGCGCGTTGTTCCATGTACTAGAGGGGTGTCGTTATGTAATCGACGCACGCTTCCATGTACTGGACAGGCGTATGTATGTACGAGGCGCCCGGATGTATGTACTGGACGCGCGATTCTATATACCTGACGGAAGTATGTATGTACTAGGCGCCCGGATGTATGTACTGGACGGGCGTATGTATGTACAGAACGCGCATTTCTATGTGCATGACGCTTGATTCTATATACCTGACGGGCGTATGTATGTACTAGGCGCCCGGATGTATGTACTGGACGGGCGTATGTATGTACAGAACGTGCATTTCTATGTGCATGACGCCCGATTCTATATACATGACGGACGTATGTATGTATTTGGCGCGTTGTTCCATGTACTAGAGGGGTGTCGTTATGTAATCGACGCACGCTTCCATGTACTCGACGGGCGTATGTATGTACTAGGCGCCCGTACGTATATACTGGACGGCCGTACGTATGTACAGAACGCGCATTTGTATGTGCATGACGCGCGATTCTATATACCTGACGGACGTATGTATGTATTTGGCGCGTTGTTCCATGTACTAGAGGGGTGTCGTAATATAATCGACGCACAATTCCATGTACTCGACAGGCGTATGTATGTACCAGGCGCCCGGATGCATGTACTGGACGGCCGTACGTATGTACAGAACGCGCACTTCTGTGTACATGACGCGCGATTCTATATACCTGACGGAAGTATGTATGTACTAGGCGCCCGGATGTATGTACTGGACGGGCGTATGTATGTACAGAACGCGCATTTCTATGTGCATGACGCGCGATTCTATATATCTGACGGACGTATGTATGAATTTGGCGCGTTGTTTCATGTTCTAGAGGGGTGTCGTTATGTAATCGACGCACGCTGTCATATACTGGACTGGCCTATGTATGTATTAGACGCCCGGATGCATGTACTGGACGGGCGTATGTATGTACAGAACGCGCATTGCTATGTACATGACGCGCGATGCTATGTCCCGGACGGCCGTATGTATGTATTTGGCGCGTTGTTCCATGTACTAGAGGGGTGTCGTTATGTAATCGACGCACGCTGTCATATACTGGACAGCCGTATGTATGTACTAGGCGCACGGATGTATGTACTGGACGGGCGTACGTATGTACAGAACGCGCATTTCTGTGTACATGACGCGCGATGCTATGTCCCGGGCGGGCGTATGTATGTATTTGACGCGTTGTTCCATGTACTAGAGGGGTGTCGTTATGTAATCGTCGCGCGCTGTCATATACTGGACAGGCGTATGTATGTACTAGGCGCCCGGATGTATGTACTGGACGGCCGTACGTATGTACAGAACGCGCACTTCTGTGTACATGACGCGCGATTCTATATACCTGACGGAAGTATGTATGTACTAGGCGCCCGGATGTATGTACTGGACGGGCGTATGTATGTACAGAACGCGCATTTCTATGTGCATGACGCGCGATTCTATATACCTGACGGGCGTATGTATGTACTAGGCGCCCGGATGTATGTACTGGACGAGCGTATGTATGTACAGAACGCGCATTTCTATGTGCATGACGCGAGATTCTATATACCTGACGGGCGTATGTATGTACTAGGCGCCCGGATGTATGTACTGGACGGGCGTATGTATGTACAGAACGTGCATTTCTATGTGCATGACGCCCGATTCTATATACATGACGGACGTATGTATGTACTAGGCGCCCGGATGTATGTACTGGACGGCCGTACGTATGTACAGAACGCGAATATCTGTGTACATGACGCGCGATTCTATATACCTGACGGAAGTATGTATGTATTTGGCGCGTTGTTCCATGTACTAGAGGGGTGTCGTTATGTAATCGACGCACGCTTCCATGTACTGGACAGGCGTATGTATGTACGAGGCGCCCGGATGTATGTACTGGACGCGCGATTCTATATACCTGACGGAAGTATGTATGTATTTGGCGCGTTGTTCCATGTACTAGAGGGGTGTCGTTATGTAATCGACGCACGCTTCCATGTACTGGGCAGGCGTATGTATGTACGAGGCGCCCGGATGTATGTACTGGACGCGCGATTCTATATACCTGACGGAAGTATGTATGTATTTGGCGCGTTGTTCCATGTACTAGAGGGGTGTTGTTATGTAATCGACGCACGCTTCCATGTACTGGACAGGCGTATGTATGTACGAGGCGCCCGGATGTATGTACTGGACGAGCGTATGTATGTACAGAACGCGCATTTCTATGTGCATGACGCGCGATTCTATATACCTGACAGGCGTATGTATGTACTAGGCGCCCGGATGTATGTACTGGACGGGCGTATGTATGTACAGAACATGCATTTCTATGTGCATTACGCGCGATTCTATGTCCCGGACGGGCGTATGTATGTATTTGGCGCGTTGTTCCATGTACTAGAGGGGTGTCGTTATGTAATCGACGCACGCTGTCATATACTGGACAGGCCTATGTATGTACTAGGCGCCCGGATGTATGTACTGGACGAGCGTATGTATGTACAGAACGCGCATTTCTATGAGCATGACGCGCGATTCTATATACCTGACGGGCGTATGTATGTACCAGGCGCCCGGATGCATGTACTGGACGTCCGTACGTATGTACAGAACGCGCATTTCTGTGTACATGCCGCGCGATTCTATATACCTGACGGGCGTATGTATATACTAGGCGCCCGTACGTATATACTGGACGGCCGTACGTATGTACAGAACGCGCATTTGTATGTGCATGACGCGCGATTCTATATACCTGACGGACGTATGTATGTATTTGGCGCGTTGTTCCATGTACTAGAGGGGTGTCGTAATATAATCGACGCACAATTCCATGTACTCGACAGGCGTATGTATGTACCAGGCGCCCGGATGCATGTACTGGACGGCCGTACGTATGTACAGAACGCGCATTTCTGTGTACATGACGCGCGATTCTATATATCTGACGGACGTATGTATGAATTTGGCGCGTTGTTTCATGTTCTAGAGGGGTGTCGTTATGTAATCGACGCACGCTGTCATATACTGGACAGGCCTATGTATGTATTAGACGCCCGGATGCATGTACTGGACGGGCGTATGTATGTACAGAACGCGCATTGCTATGTACATGACGCGTGATGCTATGTCCCGGACGGCCGTATGTATGTATTTGGCGCGTTGTTCCATGTACTAGAGGGGTGTCGTTATGTAATCGACGCACGCTGTCATATACTGGACAGCCGTATGTATGTACTAGGCGCACGGATGTATGTACTGGACGGGCGTACGTATGTACAGAACGCGCATTTCTGTGTACATGACGCGCGATGCTATGTCCCGGGCGAGCGTATGTATGTATTTGGCGCGTTGTTCCATGTACTAGAGGGGTGTCGTTATGTAATCGACGCGCGCTGTCATATACTGGACAGGCGTATGTATGTACTAGGCGCCCGGATGTATGTACTGGACGGCCGTACGTATGTACAGAACGCGCATTTCTGTGTACATGACGCGCGATTCTATATACCTGACGGAAGTATGTATGTACTAGGCGCCCGGATGTATGTACTGGACGGGCGTATGTATGTACAGAACGCGCATTTCTATGTGCATGACGCGCGATTCTATATACCTGACGGGCGTATGTATGTACTAGGCGCCCGGATGTATGTACTGGACGAGCGTATGTATGTACAGAACGCGCATTTCTATGTGCATGACGCGAGATTCTATATACCTGACGGGCGTATGTATGTACTAGGCGCCCGGATGTATGTACTGGACGGGCGTATGTATGTACAGAACGCGCATTTCTATGTGCATGACGCGCGATTCTATATACCTGACGGGCGTATGTATGTACTAGGCGCCCGGATGTATGCACTGGACGGGCGTATGTATGTACAGAACGTGCATTTCTATGTGCATGACGCCCGATTCTATATACATGACGGACGTATGTATGTACTAGGCGCCCGGATGTATGTACTGGACGGCCGTACGTATGTACAGAACGCGAATATCTGTGTACATGACGCGCGATTCTATATACCTGACGGAAGTATGTATGTATTTGGCGCGTTGTTCCATGTACTAGAGGGGTGTCGTTATGTAATCGCCGCACGCTTCCATGTACTGGACAGGCGTATGTATGTACGAGGCGCCCGGATGTATGTACTGGACGAGCGTATGTATGTACAGAACGCGCATTTCTATGTGCATGACGCGCGATTATTTATACCTGACAGGCGTATGTATGTACTAGGCGCCCGGATGTTTGTACTGGACGGGCGTATGTATGTACAGAACATGCATTTCTATGTGCATTACGCGCGATTCTATGTCCCGGACGGGCGTATGTATGTATTTGGCGCGTTGTTCCATGTACTAGAGGGGTGTCGTTATGTAATCGACGCACGCTGTCATATACTGGACAGGCCTATGTATGTACTAGGCGCCCGGATGTATGTACTGGACGAGCGTATGTATGTACAGAACGCGCATTTCTATGTGCATGACGCGCGATTCTATATACCTGACGGGTGTATGTATGTACTAGGCGCCCGGATGTATGTACTGGACGGGCGTATGTATGTACAGAACGCGCATTTCTATGTGCATGACGCGCGATTCTATATACCTGACGGGCGTATGTATGTACTAGGCGCCCGGATGTATGTACTGGACGGGCGTATGTATGTACAGATCGTGCATTTCTATGTGCATGACGCCCGATTCTATATACATGACGGACGTATGTATGTATTTGGCGCGTTGTTCCATGTACTAGAGGGGTGTCGTTATGTAATCGACGCACGCTTCCATGTACTCGACGGGCGTATGTATGTACCAGGCGCCCGGATGCATGTACTGGACGTCCGTACGTATGTACAGAACGCGTATTTCTGTGTACATGCCGCGCGATTCTATATACCTGACGGGCGTATGTATATACTAGGCGCCCGTACGTATATACTGGACGGCCGTACGTATGTACAGAACGCGCATTTGTATGTGCATGACGCGCGATTCTATATACCTGACGGGCGTATGTATGTACTAGGCGCCCGGATGTATGTACTGGACGGGCGTATGTATGTACAGAACGTGCATTTCTATGTGCATGACGCCCGATTCTATATACATGACGGACGTATGTATGTATTTGGCGCGTTGTTCCATGTACTAGAGGGGTGTTGTTATGTAATCGACGCACGCTTCCATGTACTGGACAGGCGTATGTATGTACGAGGCGCCCGGATGTATGTACTGGACTAGCGTATGTATGTACAGAACGCGCATTTCTATGTGCATGACGCGCGATTCTATATACCTGACAGGCGTATGTATGTACTAGGCGCCGGATGTATGTACTGGACGGGCGTATGTATGTACAGAACGCGCATTTCTATGTGCATGACGCGCGATTCTATATACCTGACGGGCGTATGTATGTACTAGGCGCCCGGATGTATGTACTGGACGAGCGTATGTATGTACAGAACGCGCATTGCTATGTACATGACGCGCGATGCTATGTCCCGGACGGCCGTATGTATGTATTTGGCGCGTTGTTCCATGTACTAGAGGGGTGTCGTTATGTAATCGACGCACGCTTCCATGTACTCGACGGGCGTATGTATGTACCAGGCGCCCGGATGCATGTACTGGACGTCCGTACGTATGTACAGAACGCGTATTTCTGTGTACATGCCGCGCGTTTCTATATACCTGACGGGCGTATGTATATACTAGGCGCCCGTACGTATATACTGGACGGCCGTACGTATGTACAGAACGCGCATTTGTATGTGCATGACGCGCGATTCTATATACCTGACGGACGTATGTATGTATTTGGCGCGTTGTTCCATGTACTAGAGGGGTGTCGTAATATAATCGACGCACAATTCCATGTACTCGACAGGCGTATGTATGTACCAGGCGCCCGGATGCATGTACTGGACGACCGTACGTATGTACAGAACGCGCATTTCTGTGTACATGCCGCGCGATTCTATATACCTGACGGGCGTATGTATATACTAGGCGCCCGTACGTATATACTGGACGGCCGTACGTATGTACAGAACGCGCATTTGTATGTGCATGACGCGCGATTCTATATACCTGACGGACGTATGTATGTATTTGGCGCGTTGTTCCATGTACTAGAGGGGTGTCGTAATATAATCGACGCACAATTCCATGTACTCGACAGGCGTATGTATGTACCAGGCGCCCGGATGCATGTACTGGACGACCGTACGTATGTACAGAACGCGCATTTCTGTGTACATGCCGCGCGATTCTATATACCTGACGGGCGTATGTATATACTAGGCGCCCGTACGTATATACTGGACGGCCGTACGTATGTACACAACGCGCATTTGTATGTGCATGACGCGCGATTCAATATACCTGACGGACGTATGTATGTATTTGGCGCGTTGTTCCACGTACTAGAGGGGTGTCGTTATGTAATCGACGCACGCTTCCATGTACTGGACAGGCGTATGTATGTACGAGGCGCCCGGATGTATGTACTGGACGCGCGATTCCATATACCTGACGGAAGTATGTATGTATTTGGCGCGTTGTTCCATGTACTAGAGGGGTGTTGTTATGTAATCGACGCACGCTTCCATGTACTGGACAGGCGTATGTATGTACTAGGCGCCCGGATGTATGTACTGGACGGGCGTATGTATGTACAGAACGCGCATTTCTATGTGCATGACGCGCGATTCTATATACCTGACGGGCGTATGTATGTACTAGGCGCCCGGATGTATGCACTGGACGGGCGTATGTATGTACAGAACGTGCATTTCTATGTGCATGACGCGCGATTCTATATACCTGACGGGCGTATGTATGTACTAGGCGCCCGGATGTATGTACTGGACGGGCGTATGTATGTACAGAACGTGCATTTCTATGTGCATGACGCCCGATTCTATATACATGACGGACGTATGTATGTATTTGGCGCGTTGTTCCATGTACTAGAGGGGTGTCGTTATGTAATCGACGCACGCTTCCATGTACTGGACAGGCGTATGTATGGACGAGGCGCCCGGATGTATGTACTGGACTAGCGTATGTATGTACAGAACGCGCATTTCTATGTGCATGACGCGAGATTCTATATACCTGACGGGCGTATGTATGTACTAGGCGCCCGTACGTATATACTGGACGGCCGTACGTATGTACAGAACGCGCATTTGTATGTGCATGACGCGCGATTCTATATACCTGACGGACGTATGTATGTATTTGGCGCGTTGTTCCATGTACTAGAGGGGTGTCGTAATATAATCGACGCACAATTCCATGTACTCGACAGGCGTATGTATGTACCAGGCGCCCGGATGCATGTACTGGACGGCCGTACGTATGTACAGAACGCGCATTTCTGTGTACATGACGCGCGATTCTATATATCTGACGGACGTATGTATGAATTTGGCGCGTTGTTTCATGTTCTAGAGGGGTGTCGTTATGTAATCGACGCACGCTGTCATATACTGGACAGGCCTATGTATGTATTAGACGCCCGGATGCATGTACTGGACGGGCGTACGTATGTACAGAACGCGCATTTCTGTGTACATGACGCGCGATGCTATGTCCCGGGCGAGCGTATGTATGTATTTGGCGCGTTGTTCCATGTACTAGAGGGGTGTCGTTATGTAATCGACGCGCGCTGTCATATACTGGACAGGCGTATGTATGTACTAGGCGCCCGGATGTATGTACTGGACGGCCGTACGTATGTACAGAACGCGCATTTCTGTGTACATGACGCGCGATTCTATATACCTGACGGAAGTATGTATGTACTAGGCGCCCGGATGTATGTACTGGACGGGCGTATGTATGTACAGAACGCGCATTTCTATGTGCATGACGCGCGATTCTATATACCTGACGGGCGTATGTATGTACTAGGCGCCCGGATGTATGCACTGGACGGGCGTATGTATGTACAGAGCGCGAATATCTGTGTACATGACGCGCGATTCTATATACCTGACGCGTATTTGGCGCGTTGTTCCATGTACTAGAGGGGTGTCGTTATGTAATCGACGCACGCTTCCATGTACTCGACGGGCGTATGTATGTACCAGGCGCCCGGATGCATGTACTGGACGTCCGTACGTATGTACAGAACGCGTATTTCTGTGTACATGCCGCGCGATTCTATATACCTGACGGGCGTATGTATATACTAGGCGCCCGTACGTATATACTGGACGGCCGTACGTATGTACAGAACGCGCATTTGTATGTGCATGACGCGCGATTGTATATACCTGACGGGCGTATGTATGTACTAGGCGCCCGGATGTATGTACTGGACGGGCGTATGTATGTACACAACGTGCATTTCTATGTGCATGACGCCCGATTCTATATACATGACGGACGTATGTATGTATTTGGCGCGTTGTTCCATGTACTAGAGGGGTGTTGTTATGTAATCGACGCACGCTTCCATGTACTGGACAGGCGTATGTATGTACGAGGCGCCCGGATGTATGTACTGGACGGGCGTATGTATGTACAGAACGCGCATTTCTATGTACATGACGCGCGATTCTATATACCTGACGGGCGTATGTATGTACTAGGCGCCCGGATGTATGTACTGGACGAGCGTATGTATGTACAGAACGCGCATTGCTATGTACATGACGCGCGATGCTATGTCCCGGACGGCCGTATGTATGTATTTGGCGCGTTGTTCCATGTACTAGAGGGGTGTCGTTATGTAATCGACGCACGCTGTCATATACTGGACAGCCGTATGTATGTACTAGGCGCGCGGATGTATGTACTGGACGGCCGTACGTATGTACAGAACGCGCATTTCTGTGTACATGACGCGCGATTCTATATACCTGACGGAAGTATGTATGTACTAGGCGCCCGGATGTATGTACTGGACGGGCGTATGTATGTACAGAACGCGCATTTCTATGTGCATGACGCGCGATTCTATATACCTGACGGGCGTATGTATGTACTAGGCGCCCGGATGTATGCACTGGACGGGCGTATGTATGTACAGAACGTGCATTTCTATGTGCATGACGCCCGATTCTATATACATGACGGACGTATGTATGTACTAGGCGCCCGGATGTATGTACTGGACGGCCGTACGTATGTACAGAACGCGAATATCTGTGTACATGACGCGCGATTCTATATACCTGACGGAAGTATGTATGTATTTGGCGCGTTGTTCCATGCACTAGAGGGGTGTCGTTATGTAATCGACGCACGCTTCCATGTACTGGACAGGCGTATGTATGTACGAGGCGCCCGGATGTATGTACAGGACGCGCGATTCTATATACCTGACGGAAGTATGTATGTATTTGGCGCGTTGTTCCATGTACTAAAGGGGTGTTGTTATGTAATCGACGCACGCTTCCATGTACTGGACAGGCGTATGTATGTACGAGGCGCCCGGATGTATGTACTGGACGGGCGTATGTATGTACAGAACGTGCATTTCTATGTGCATGACGCCCGATTCTATATACATGACGGACGTATGTATGTATTTGGCGCGTTGTTCCATGTACTAGAGGGGTGTCGTTATGTAATCGACGCACGCTTCCATGTACTGGACAGGCGTATGTATGTACGAGGCGCCCGGATGTATGTACTGGACGAGCGTATGTATGTACAGAACGCGCATTTCTATGAGCATGACGCGCGATGCTATGTCCCGGGCGAGCGTATGTATGTATTTGGCGCGTTGTTCCATGTACTAGAGGGGTGTCGTTATGTAATCGACGCGCGCTGTCATATACTGGACAGGCGTATGTATGTACTAGGCGCCCGGATGTATGTACTGGACGGCCGTACGTATGTACAGAACGCGCATTTCTGTGTACATGACGCGCGATTCTATATACCTGACGGAAGTATGTATGTACTAGGGGCCCGGATGTATGTACTGGACGAGCGTATGTATGTACAGAACGCGCATTTCTATGTGCATGACGCGAGATTCTATATACCTGACGGGCGTATGTATGTACTAGGCGCCCGGATGTATGTACTGGACGGGCGTATGTATGTACAGAACGCGCATTTCTATGTGCATGACGCGCGATTCTATATACCTGACGGGCGTATGTATGTATTTGGCGCGTTGTTCCATGTACTGGAGGGGTGTCGTAATATAATCGACGCACAATTCCATGTACTCGACAGGCGTATGTATGTACCAGGCGCCCGGATGCATGTACTGGACGGCCGTACGTATGTACAGAACGCGCATTTCTGTGTACATGACGCGCGATTCTATATATCTGACGGACGTATGTATGAATTTGGCGCGTTGTTTCATGTTCTAGAGGGGTGTCGTTATGTAATCGACGCACGCTGTCATATACTGGACAGGCCTATGTATGTATTAGACACCCGGATGCATGTACTGGACGGGCGTATGTATGTACAGAACGCGCATTGCTATGTACATGACGCGCGATGCTATGTCCCGGACGGCCGTATGTGTGTATTTGGCGCGTTGTTCCATGTACTAGAGGGGTGTCGTTATGTAATCGACGCACGCTGTCATATACTGGACAGCCGTATGTATGTACTAGGCGCACGGATGTATGTACTGGACGGGCGTACGTATGTACAGAACGCGCATTTCTGTGTACATGACGCGCGATGCTATGTCCCGGGCGGGCGTATGTATGTATTTGGCGCGTTGTTCCATGTACTAGAGGGGTGTCGTTATGTAATCGACGCACGCTTCCATTTACTGGACAGGCGTATGTATGTACGAGGCGCCCGGATGTATGTACTGGACGCGCGATTCTATATACCTGACGGAAGTATGTATGTATTTGGCGCGTTGTTCCATGTACTAGAGGGGTGTTGTTATGTAATCGACGCACGCTTCCATGTACTGGACAGGCGTATGTATGTACGAGGCGCCCGGATGTATGTACTGGACTAGCGTATGTATGTACAGAACGCGCATTTCTATGTGCATGACGCCCGATTCTATATACATGACGGACGTATGTATGTACTAGGCGCCCGGATGTATGTACTGGACGGCCGTACGTATGTACAGAACGCGAATATCTGTGTACATGACGCGCGATTCTATATACCTGACGGAAGTATGTATGTATTTGGCGCGTTGTTCCATGTACTAGAGGGGTGTCGTTATGTAATCGACGCACGCTTCCATGTACTGGGCAGGCGTATGTATGTACGAGGCGCCCGGATGTATGTACTGGACGCGCGATTCTATATACCTGACGGAAGTATGTATGTATTTGGCGCGTTGGTCCATGTACTAGAGGGGTGTTGTTATGTAATCGACGCACGCTTCCATGTACTGGACAGGCGTATATATGTACGAGGCGCCCGGATGTATGTACTGGACGAGCGTATGTATGTACAGAACGCGCATTTCTATGTGCATGACGCGCGATTCTATATACCTGATAGGCTTATGTATGTACTAGGCGCCCGGATGTATGTACTGGACGGGCGTATGTATGTACAGAACATGCATTTCTATGTGCATTACGCGCGATTCTATGTCCCGGACGGGCGTATGTATGTATTTGGCGCGTTGTTCGATGTACTAGAGGGGTGTCGTTATGTAATCGACGCACGCTGTCATATACTGGACAGGCCTATGTATGTACTAGGCGCCCGGTTGTATGTACTGGACGAGCGTATGTATGTACAGAACGCGCATTTCTATGTGCATGACGCGCGATTCTATATACCTGACGGGCGTATGTATGTACTAGGCGCCCGGATGTATGTACTGGACGGGCGTATGTATGTACAGAACGCGCATTTCTATGTGCATGACGCGCGATTCTATATACCTGACGGGCGTATGTATGTACTAGGCGCCCGGATGTATGTACTGGACGGGCGTATGTATGTACAGAACATGCATTTCTATGTGCATTACGCGCGATTCTATGTCCCGGACGGGCGTATGTATGTATTTGGCGCGTTGTTCCATGTACTAGAGGGGTGTCGTTATGTAATCGACGCACGCTGTCATATACTGGACAGGCCTATGTATGTACTAGGCGCCCGGATGTATGTACTGGACGGGCGTATGTATGTGCAGAACGCGCATTTCTGTGTACATGACGCGCGATTCTATATATCTGACGGACGTATGTATGAATTTGGCGCGTTGTTTCATGTTCTAGAGGGGTGTCGTTATGTAATCGACGCACGCTGTCATATACTGGACAGGCCTATGTATGTATTAGACGCCCGGATGCATGTACTGGACGGGCGTATGTATGTACAGAACGCGCATTGCTATGTACATGACGCGTGATGCTATGTCCCGGACGGCCGTATGTATGTATTTGGCGCGTTGTTCCATGTACTAGAGGGGTGTCGTTATGTAATCGACGCACGCTGTCATATACTGGACAGCCGTATGTATGTACTAGGCGCACGGATGTATGTACTGGACGGGCGTACGTATGTACAGAACGCGCATTTCTGTTTACATGACGCGCGATGCTATGTCCCGGGCGAGCGTATGTATGTATTTGGCGCGTTGTTCCATGTACTAGAGGGGTGTCGTTATGTAATCGACGCGCGCTGTCATATACTGGACAGGCGTATGTATGTACTAGGCGCCCGGATGTATGTACTGGACGGCCGTACGTATGTACAGAACGCGCATTTCTGTGTGCATGACGCGCGATTCTATATACCTGACGGGCGTATGTATGTACTAGGCGCCCGGATGTATGCACTGGACGGGCGTATGTATGTACAGAACGTGCATTTCTATGTGCATGACGCCCGATTCTATATACATGACGGACGTATGTATGTACTAGGCGCCCGGATGTATGTACTGGACGGCCGTACGTATGTACAGAACGCGAATATCTGTGTACATGACGCGCGATTCTATATACCTGACGGAAGTATGTATGTATTTGGCGCGTTGTTCCATGTACTAGAGGGGTGTCGTTATGTAATCGACGCACGCTTCCATGTACTGGACAGGCGTATGTATGTACGAGGCGCCCGGATGTATGTACAGGACGCGCGATTCTATATACCTGACGGAAGTATGTATGTATTTGGCGCGTTGTTCCATGTACTAGAGGGGTGTTGTTATGTAATCGACGCACGCTTCCATGTACTGGACAGGCGTATGTATGTACGAGGCGCCCGGATGTATGTACTGGACGAGCGTATGTATGTACAGAACGCGCATTTCTATGTGCATGACGCGCGATTCTATATACCTGACAGGCGTATGTATGTACTAGGCGCCCGGATGTATGTACTGGACGGGCGTATGTATGTACAGAACATGCATTTCTATGTGCATTACGCGCGATTCTATGTCCCGGACGGGCGTATGTATGTATTTGGCGCGTTGTTCCATGTACTAGAGGGGTGTCGTTATGTAATCGACGCACGCTGTCATATACTGGACAGGCCTATGTATGTAATAGGCGCCCGGATGTATGTACTGGACGGGCGTATGTATGTGCAGAACCTGCATTTCTATGTGCATTACGCGCGATTCTATGTCCCGGACGGGCGTATGTATGTATTTGGCGCGTTGTTCCATGTACTAGAGGGGTGTCGTAATATAATCGACGCACAATTCCGTGTACTCGACAGGCGTATGTATGTACCAGGCGCCCGGATGCATGTACTGGACGGCCGTACGTATGTACAGAACGCGAATTTCTGTGTACATGACGCGCGATGCTATGTCCCGGACGGGCGTATGTATGTATTTGGCGCGTTGTTCCATGTACTAGAGGGGTGTCGTTATGTAATCGACGCACGCTGTCATATACTCGACAGGCGTATGTATGTACCAGGCGCCCGGATGCATGTACTGGACGGCCGTACGTATGTACAGAACGCGCATTTCTGTGTACATGACGCGCTATGCTATGTCCCGGACAGGCGTATGTATTAGGCGCGTTGATCTATGTACTAGAGGGGTGTCGTTATGTAATCACGCACGCTTCCATGTACTGGACAGGCGTATGTATATACTAGGCGCACGGATGTACGTGCTGGACGGGCGGATGTATGTACAGAACGCGCGATGCTATGTCCCGGGCGGGCGTATGTATGTATTTGGCGTGTTGTTCCATCTACTAGAGGGGTGTCGTAATATAGTCGACGCACACTTCCATGTACTCGACAGGCGTATGTATGTACCAGGCGCACGGATGTATGTACTGGACGAGCGTATGTATGTACAGAACGCGCGATGCTATGTCCCGGGCGGGCGTATGTATGTATTTGGCGTGTTGTTCCATCTACTAGAGGGGTGTCGTAATATAGTCGACGCACACTTCCATGTACTCGACAGGCGTATGTATGTACCAGGCGCACGGATGTATGTACTGGACGGGCGTACGTATGTACAGAACGCGCATTGCTATGTACATGACGCGCGATGCTTTGTCCCGGACGGCCATATGTATGTATTTGGCGCGTTGTTCCATGTTCTAGAGGGGTGTCGTAATATAATCGACGCACAATTCCGTGTACTCGACAGGCGTATGTATGTACCAAGCGCACGGATGTATGTACTGGACGGCCGTACGTATGTACAGAACGCGCATTTCTATGTGCATGACGCCCGATTCTATATACATGACGGACGTATGTATGTATTTGGCGCGTTGTTCCATGTACTAGAGGGGTGTCGTTATGTAATCGACGCACGCTTCCATGTACTCGACGGGCGTATGTATGTACCAGGCGCCCGGATGCATGTACTGGACGCGCGATTCTATATACCTGACGGGCGTATGTATATACTAGGCGCCCGTACGTATATACTGGACGGCCGTACGTATGTACAGAACGCGCATTTCTATGTGCATGACGCGCGATTCTATATACCTGACGGGCGTATGTATGTACTAGGCGCCCGGATGTATGTACTGGACGAGCGTATGTATGTACAGAACGCGCATTTCTATGTGCATGACGCGAGATTCTATATACCTGACGGGCGTATGTATGTACTAGGCGCCCGGATGTATGTACTGGACGGGCGTATGTATGTACAGAACGCGCATTTCTATGTGCATGACGCGCGATTCTATATACCTGAAGGGCGTATGTATGTACTAGGCGCCCGGATGTATGTACTGGACGGGCGTATGTATGTACAGAACGTGCATTTCTATGTGCATGACGCCCGATTCTATATACATGACGGACGTATGTATGTACTAGGCGCCCGGATGTATGTACTGGACGGCCGTACGTATGTACAGAACGCGAATATCTGTGTACATGACGCGCGATTCTATATACCTGACGGAAGTATGTATGTATTTGGCGCGTTGTTCCATGTACTAGAGGGGTGTCGTTATGTAATCGACGCACGCTTCCATGTACTGGACAGGCGTATGTATGTACGAGGCGCCCGGATGTATGTACTGGACGCGCGATTCTATATACCTGACGGAAGTATGTATGTATTTGGCGCGTTGTTCCATGTACTAGAGGGGTGTCGTTATGTAATCGACGCACGCTTCCATGTACTGGACAGGCGTATGTATGTACGAGGCGCCTGGATGTATGTACTGGACGAGCGTATGTATGTACAGAACGAGCATTTCTATGTGCATGACGCGCGATTCTATATACCTGACAGGCGTATGTATGTACTAGGCGCCCAGATGTATGTACTGGACGGGCGTATGTATGTGCAGAACCTGCATATCTATGTGCATTACGCGCGATTCTATGTCCCGGACGGGCGTATGTATGTATTTGGCGCGTTGTTCCATGTACTAGAGGGGTGTCGTTATGTAATCGACGCACGCTGTCATATACTGGACAGGCCTATGTATGTACTAGGCGCCCGGATGTATGTACTGGACGAGCGTATGTATGTACAGAACGCGCGATGCTATGTCCCGGGCGGGCGTATGTATGTATTTGGCGCGTTGTTCCATCTACTAGAGGGGTGTCGTAATATAGTCGACGCACACTTCCATGTACTCGACAGGCGTATGTATGTACCAGGCGCCCGGATGTATGTACTGGACGAGCGTATGTATGTACAGAACGCGCGACGCTATGTCCCGGGCGGGCGTATGTATGTATTTGGCGCGTTGTTCCATCTACTAGAGGGGTGTCGTAATATAGTCGACGCACACTTCCATGTACTCGACAGGCGTATGTATGTACCAGGCGCACGGATGTATGTACTGGACGGGCGTACGTATGTACAGAACGTGCATTTCTATGTGCATGACGCCCGATTCTATATACATGACGGACGTATGTATGTATTTGGCGCGTTGTTTCATGTTCTAGAGGGATGTCGTTATGTAATCGACGCACGCTGTCATATACTGGACAGGCCTATGTATGTATTAGACGCCCGGATGCATGTACTGGACGGGCGTATGTATGTACAGAACGCGCATTGCTATGTACATGACGCGCGATGCTATGTCCCGGACGGCCGTATGTATATATTTGGCGCGTTGTTCCATGTACTAGAGGGGTGTCGTTATGTAATCGACGCACGCTGTCATATACTGGACAGCCGTATGTATGTACTAGGCGCACGGATGTATGTACTGGACGGGCGTACGTATGTACAGAACGCGCATTTCTGTGTACATGACGCGCGATTCTATATACCTGACGGAAGTATGTATGTATTTGGCGCGTTGTTCCATGTACTAGAGGGGTGTCGTAATATAATCGTCGCACGCTTCCATGTACTCGACGGGCGTATGTATGTACCAGGCGCCCGGATGCATGTACTGGACGTCCGTACGTATGTACAGAACGCGTATTTCTGTGTACATGCCGCGCGATTCTATATACCTGACGGGCGTATGTATATACTAGGCGCCCGTACGTATATACTGGACGGCCGTACGTATGTACAGAACGCGCACTTCTGTGCACATGACGCGCGATGCTATGTCCCGGCCGGGCGTATGTATGTATTTGGCGCGTTGTTCCATGTACTAGAGGGGTGTCGTTATATAATCGACGCACGCTGTCATATACTGGACAGGCGCATGTATGTACCAGGCGCCCGGATGTATGTACTGGACGAGCGCATGTATGTACAGAACGCGCATTTCTATGTGCATGACGCGCGATTCTATATACATGACGGACGTATGTATGTATTTGGCGCGTTGTTCCATGTACTAGAGGGGTGCCGTTATGTAATCGACGCACGCTGTCATATAGTCGACAGGCGTATGTATGTACCAGGCGCCCGGATGCATGTACTGGACGGTCGTACGTATGTACAGAACGCGAATATCTGTGTACATGACGCTCGATTCTATATACCTGACGGACGTATGTATGTATTTGGCGCGTTGTTCCATGTACTAGAGGGGTGTCGTTATGTAATCGACGCACGCTGTCATATACTGGACAGGCCTATGTATGTACTAGGCGCCCGGATGTATGTACTGCACGAGCGTATGTATGTACAGAACACGCATTTCTATGTGCATGACGCGAGATTCTATATACCTGACGGGCGTATGTATGTACTACGCCCGGATGTATGTACTGGACGGGCGTATGTATGTACAGAACGCGCATTTCTATGTGCATGACGCGCGATTCTATATACCTTACGGGCGTATGTATGTACTAGGCGCCCGGATGTATGTACTGGACGGGCGTATGTATGTACAGAACGCGCATTTCTATGTGCATGACGCGCGATTCTATATACCTGACGGGCGTATGTATGTACTAGGCGCCCGGATGTATGTACTGGACGGGCGTATGTATGTACAGAACGTGCATTTCTATGTGCATGACGCCCGATTCTATTACATGACGGACGTATGTATGTACTAGGCGCCCGGATGTATGTACTGGACGGCCGTACGTATGTACAGAACGCGAATATCTGTGTACATGACGCGCGATTCTATATACCTGACGGAAGTATGTATGTATTTGGCGCGTTGTTCCATGTACTAGAGGGGTGTCGTTATGTAATCGACGCACGCTTCCATGTACTGGACAGGCGTATGTATGTACGAGGCGCCCGGATGTATGTACTGGACGCGCGATTCTATATACCTGACGGAAGTATGTATCTATTTGGCGCGTTGTTACATGTACTAGAGGGGTGTCGTTATGTAATCGACGCACGCTTCCATGTACTGGGCAGGCGTATGTATGTACGAGGCGCCCGGATGTATGTACTGGACGCGCGATTCTATATACCTGACGGAAGTATGTATGTATTTGGCGCGTTGGTCCATGTACTAGAGGGGTGTCGTTATGTAATCGACGCACGCTTCCATGTACTCGACGGGCGTATGTATGTACCAGGCGCCCGGATGCATGTACTGGACGTCCGTACGTATGTACAGAACGCGTATTTCTGTGTACATGCCGCGCGATTCTATATACCTGACGGGCGTATGTATATACTAGGCGCCCGTACGTATATACTGGACGGCCGTACGTATGTACAGAACGCGCATTTGTATGTGCATGACGCGCGATTCTATATACCTGACGGGCGTATGTATGTACTAGGCGCCCGGATGTATGTACTGGACGGGCGTATGTATGTACAGAACGTGCATTTCTATGTGCATGACGCCCGATTCTATATACATGACGGACGTATGTATGTATTTGGCGCGTTGTTCCATGTACTAGAGGGTTGTCGTTATGTAATCGACGCACGCTTCCATGTACTCGACGGGCGTATGTATGTACCAGGCGCCCGGATGCATGTACTGGACGTCCGTACGTATGTACAGAACGCGTATTTCTGTGTACATGCCGCGCGATTCTATATACCTGACGGGCGTATGTATATACTAGGCGCCCGTACGTATATACTGGACGGCCGTACGTATGTACAGAACGCGCATTTGTATGTGCATGACGCGCGATTCTATATACCTGACGGACGTATGTATGTATTTGGCGCGTTGTTCCATGTACTAGAGGGGTGTCGTAATATAATCGACGCACAATTCCATGTACTCGACAGGCGTATGTATGTACCAGGCGCCCGGATGCATGTACTGGACGGCCGTACGTATGTACAGAACGCGCATTTCTGTGTACATGACGCGCGATTCTATATATCTGACGGACGTATGTATGAATTTGGCGCGTTGTTTCATGTTCTAGTGGGGTGTCGTTATGTAATCGACGCACGCTGTCATATACTGGACAGGCCTATGTATGTATTAGACGCCCGGATGCATGTACTGGACGGGCGTATGTATGTACAGAACGCGCATTGCTATGTACATGACGCGTGATGCTATGTCCCGGACGGCCGTATGTATGTATTTGGCGCGTCGTTCCATGTACTAGAGGGGTGTCGTTATGTAATCGACGCACGCTGTCATATACTGGACAGCCGTATGTATGTACTAGGCGCACGGATGTATGTACTGGACGGGCGTACGTATGTACAGAACGCGCATTTCTGTTTACATGACGCGCGATGCTATGTCCCGGGCGAGCGTATGTATGTATTTGGCGCGTTGTTCCATGTACTAGAGGGGTGTCGTTATGTAATCGACGCGCGCTGTCATATACTGGACAGGCGTATGTATGTACTAGGCGCCCGGATGCATGTACTGGACGTCCGTACGTATGTACAGAACGCGTATTTCTGTGTACATGCCGCGCGATTCTATATACCTGACGGGCGTATGTATATACTAGGCGCCCGTACGTATATACTGGACGGCCGTACGTATGTACAGAACGCGCATTTGTATGTGCATGACGCGCGATTCTATATACCTGACGGACGTATGTATGTATTTGGCGCGTTGTTCCATGTACTAGAGGGGTGTCGTTATGTAATCGACGCGCGCTGTCATATACTGGACAGGCGTATGTATGTACTAGGCGCCCGGATGTATGTACTGGACGGCCGTACGTATGTACAGAACGCGCATTTCTGTGTACATGACGCGCGATTCTATATACCTGACGGAAGTATGTATGTACTAGGCGCCCGGATGTATGTACTGGACGAGCGTATGTATGTACAGAACGCGCATTTCTATGTGCATGACGCGAGATTCTATATACCTGACGGGCGTATGTATGTACTAGGCGCCCGGATGTATGTACTGGACGGGCGTATGTATGTACAGAACGCGCATTTCTATGTGCATGACGCGCGATTCTATATACCTGACGGGCGTATGTATGTATTTGGCGCGTTGTTCCATGTACTGGAGGGGTGTCGTAATATAATCGACGCACAATTCCATGTACTCGACAGGCGTATGTATGTACCAGGCGCCCGGATGCATGTACTGGACGGCCGTACGTATGTACAGAACGCGCATTTCTGTGTACATGACGCGCGATTCTATATATCTGACGGACGTATGTATGAATTTGGCGCGTTGTTTCATGTTCTAGAGGGGTGTCGTTATGTAATCGACGCACGCTGTCATATACTGGACAGGCCTATGTATGTATTAGACGCCCGGATGCATGTACTGGACGGGCGTATGTATGTACAGAACGCGCATTGCTATGTACATGACGCGCGATGCTATGTCCCGGACGGCCGTATGTGTGTATTTGGCGCGTTGTTCCATGTACTAGAGGGGTGTCGTTATGTAATCGACGCACGCTTCCATTTACTGGACAGGCGTATGTATGTACGAGGCGCCCGGATGTATGTACTGGACGCGCGATTCTATATACCTGACGGAAGTATGTATGTATTTGGCGCGTTGTTCCATGTACTAGAGGGGTGTTGTTATGTAATCGACGCACGCTTCCATGTACTGGACAGGCGTATGTATGTACGAGGCGCCCGGATGTATGTACTGGACTAGCGTATGTATGTACAGAACGCGCATTTCTATGTGCATGACGCCCGATTCTATATACATGACGGACGTATGTATGTACTAGGCGCCCGGATGTATGTACTGGACGGCCGTACGTATGTACAGAACGCGAATATCTGTGTACATGACGCGCGATTCTATATACCTGACGGAAGTATGTATGTATTTGGCGCGTTGGTCCATGTACTAGAGGGGTGTTGTTATGTAATCGACGCACGCTTCCATGTACTGGACAGGCGTATGTATGTACGAGGCGCCCGGATGTATGTACTGGACGAGCGTATGTATGTACAGAACGCGCATTTCTATGTGCATGACGCGCGATTCTATATACCTGATAGGCTTATGTATGTACTAGGCGCCCGGATGTATGTACTGGACGGGCGTATGTATGTACAGAACGCGCATTTCTATGTGCATGACGCGCGATTCTATATACCTGACGGGCGTATGTATGTACTAGGCGCCCGGATGTATGTACTGGACGGGCGTATGTATGTACAGAACGTGCATTTCTATGTGCATGACGCCCGGTTCTATATACATGACGGACGTATGTATGTATTTGGCGCGTTGTTCCATGTACTAGAGGGGTGTCGTTATGTAATCGACGCACGCTTCCATGTACTCGACGGGCGTATGTATGTACCAGGCGCCCGGATGCATGTACTGGACGTCCGTACGTATGTACAGAACGCGTATTTCTGTGTACATGCCGCGCGATTCTATGTACCTGACGGGCGTATGTATATACTAGGCGCCCGTACGTATATACTGGACGGCCGTACGTATGTACAGAACGCGCATTTGTATGTGCATGACGCGCGATTCTATATACCTGACGGACGTATGTATGTATTTGGCGCGTTGTTCCATGTACTAGAGGGGTGTCGTAATATAATCGACGCACAATTCCATGTACTCGACAGGCGTATGTATGTACCAGGCGCCCGGATGCATGTACTGGACGGCCGTACGTATGTACAGAACGCGCATTTCTGTGTACATGACGCGCGATTCTATATATCTGACGGACGTATGTATGAATTTGGCGCGTTGTTTCATGTTCTAGTGGGGTGTCGTTATGTAATCGACGCACGCTGTCATATACTGGACAGGCCTATGTATGTATTAGACGCCCGGATGCATGTACTGGACGGGCGTATGTATGTACAGAACGCGCATTGCTATGTACATGACGCGTGATGCTATGTCCCGGACGGCCGTATGTATGTATTTGGCGCGTCGTTCCATGTACTAGAGGGGTGTCGTTATGTAATCGACGCACGCTGTCATATACTGGACAGCCGTATGTATGTACTAGGCGCACGGATGTATGTACTGGACGGGCGTACGTATGTACAGAACGCGCATTTCTGTTTACATGACGCGCGATGCTATGTCCCGGGCGAGCGTATGTATGTATTTGGCGCGTTGTTCCATGTACTAGAGGGGTGTCGTTATGTAATCGACGCGCGCTGTCATATACTGGACAGGCGTATGTATGTACTAGGCGCCCGGATGTATGTACTGGACGGCCGTACGTATGTACAGAACGCGCATTTCTGTGTACATGACGCGCGATTCTATATACCTGACGGAAGTATGTATGTACTAGGCGCCCGGATGTATGTACTGGACGGGCGTATGTATGTACAGAACGCGCATTTCTATGTGCATGACGCGCGATTCTATATACCTGACGGGCGTATGTATGTACTAGGCGCCCGGATGTATGCACTGGACGGGCGTATGTATGTACAGAACGTGCATTTCTATGTGCATGACGCCCGATTCTATATACATGACGGACGTATGTATGTACTAGGCGCCCGGATGTATGTACTGGACGGCCGTACGTATGTACAGAACGCGAATATCTGTGTACATGACGCGCGATTCTATATACCTGACGGAAGTATGTATGTATTTGGCGCGTTGTTCCATGTACTAGAGGGGTGTTGTTATGTAATCGACGCACGCTTCCATGTACTGGACAGGCGTATGTATGTACGAGGCGCCCGGATGTATGTACTGGACGAGCGTATGTATGTACAGAACGCGCATTTCTATGTGCATGACGCGCGATTCTATATACCTGACAGGCGTATGTATGTACTAGGCGCCCGGATGTATGTACTGGACGGGCGTATGTATGTACAGAACATGCATTTCTATGTGCATTACGCGCGATTCTATGTCCCGGACGGGCGTATGTATGTATTTGGCGCGTTGTTCCATGTACTAGAGGGGTGTCGTTATGTAATCGACGCACGCTGTCATATACTGGACAGGCCTATGTATGTACTAGGCGCCCGGATGTATGTACTGGACGAGCGTATGTATGTACAGAACGCGCATTTCTATGTGCATGACGCGCGATTGTATATACCTGACGGGCGTATGTATGTACTAGGCGCCCGGATGTATGTACTGGACGGGCGTATGTATGTACAGAACGCGCATTTCTATGTGCATGACGCGCGATTCTATATACCTGACAGGCGTATGTATGTACTAGGCGCCCGGATGTATGTACTGGACGGGCGTATGTATGTACAGAATGTGCATTTCTATGTGCAGGACGCCCGATTCTATATACATGACGGACGTATGTATGTATTTGGCGCGTTGTTCCATGTACTAGAGGGGTGTCGTTATCTAATCGACGCACGCTGCCATGTACTCGACGGGCGTATGTATGTACCAGGCGCCCGGATGCATGTACTGGACGTCCGTACGTATGTACAGAACGCGTATTTCTGTGTACATGCCGCGCGATTCTATATACCTGACGGGCGTATGTATATACTAGGCGCCCGTACGTATATACTGGACGGCCGTACGTATGTACAGAACGCGCATTTGTATGTGCATGACGCGCGATTCTATATACCTGACGGGCGTATGTATGTACTAGGCGCCCGGATGTATGTACTGGACGGGCGTATGTATGTACAGAACGTGCATTTCTATGTGCATGACGCCCGATTCTATATACATGACGGACGTATGTATGTATTTGGCGCGTTGTTCCATGTACTAGAGGGGTGTTGTTATGTAATCGACGCACGCTTCCATGTACTGGACAGGCGTATGTATGTACGAGGCGCCCGGATGTATGTACTGGACTAGCGTATGTATGTACAGAACGCGCATTTCTATGTGCATGACGCCCGATTCTATATACATGACGGACGTATGTATGTACTAGGCGCCCGGATGTATGTACTGGACGGCCGTACGTATGTACAGAACGCGAATATCTGTGTACATGACGCGCGATTCTATATACCTGACGGAAGTATGTATGTATTTGGCGCGTTGTTCCATGTACTAGAGGGGTGTCGTTATGTAATCGACGCACGCTTCCATGTACTGGGCAGGCGTATGTATGTACGAGGCGCCCGGATGTATGTACTGGACGCGCGATTCTATATACCTGACGGAAGTATGTATGTATTTAGCGCGTTGGTCCATGTACTAGAGGGGTGTTGTTATGTAATCGACGCACGCTTCCATGTACTGGACAGGCGTATGTATGTACGAGGCGCCCGGATGTATGTACTGGACGAGCGTATGTATGTACAGAACGCGCATTTCTATGTGCATGACGCGCGATTCTATATACCTGATAGGCTTATGTATGTACTAGGCGCCCGGATGTATGTACTGGACGGGCGTATGTATGTACAGAACATGCATTTCTATGTGCATTACGCGCGATTCTATGTCCCGGACGGGCGTATGTATGTATTTGGCGCGTTGTTCGATGTACTAGAGGGGTGTCGTTATGTAATCGACGCACGCTGTCATATACTGGACAGGCCTATGTATGTACTAGGCGCCCGGTTGTATGTACTGGACGAGCGTATGTATGTACAGAACGCGCATTTCTATGTGCATGACGCGCGATTCTATATACCTGACGGGCGTATGTATGTACTAGGCGCCCGGATGTATGTACTGGACGGGCGTATGTATGTACAGAACGCGCATTTCTATGTGCATGACGCGCGATTCTATATACCTGACGGGCGTATGTATGTACTAGGCGCCCGGATGTATGTACTGGACGGGCGTATGTATGTACAGAACGTGCATTTCTATGTGCATGACGCCCGGTTCTATATACATGACGGACGTATGTATGTATTTGGCGCGTTGTTCCGTGTACTAGAGGGGTGTCGTTATGTAATCGACGCACGCTTCCATGTACTCGACGGGCGTATGTATGTACCAGGCGCCCGGATGCATGTACTGGACGTCCGTACGTATGTACAGAACGCGTATTTCTGTGTACATGCCGCGCGATTCTATGTACCTGACGGGCGTATGTATATACTAGGCGCCCGTACGTATATACTGGACGGCCGTACGTATGTACAGAACGCGCATTTGTATGTGCATGACGCGCGATTCTATATACCTGACGGACGTATGTATGTATTTGGCGCGTTGTTCCATGTACTAGAGGGGTGTCGTAATATAATCGACGCACAATTCCATGTACTCGACAGGCGTATGTATGTACCAGGCGCCCGGATGCATGTACTGGACGGCCGTACGTATGTACAGAACGCGCATTTCTGTTTACATGACGCGCGATGCTATGTCCCGGGCGAGCGTATGTATGTATTTGGCGCGTTGTTCCATGTACTAGAGGGGTGTCGTTATGTAATCGACGCGCGCTGTCATATACTGGACAGGCGTATGTATGTACTAGGCGCCCGGATGTATGTACTGGACGGCCGTACGTATGTACAGAACGCGCATTTCTGTGTACATGACGCGCGATTCTATATACCTGACGGAAGTATGTATGTACTAGGCGCCCGGATGTATGTACTGGACGGGCGTATGTATGTACAGAACGCGCATTTCTATGTGCATGACGCGCGATTCTATATACCTGACGGGCGTATGTATGTACTAGGCGCCCGGATGTATGCACTGGACGGGCGTATGTATGTACAGAACGTGCATTTCTATGTGCATGACGCCCGATTCTATATACATGACGGACGTATGTATGTACTAGGCGCCCGGATGTATGTACTGGACGGCCGTACGTATGTACAGAACGCGAATATCTGTGTACATGACGCGCGATTCTATATACCTGACGGAAGTATGTATGTATTTGGCGCGTTGTTCCATGTACTAGAGGGGTGTCGTTATGTAATCGACGCACGCTTCCATGTACTGGACAGGCGTATGTATGTACGAGGCGCCCGGATGTATGTACAGGACGCGCGATTCTATATACCTGACGGAAGTATGTATGTATTTGGCGCGTTGTTCCATGTACTAGAGGGGTGTTGTTATGTAATCGACGCACGCTTCCATGTACTGGACAGGCGTATGTATGTACGAGGCGCCCGGATGTATGTACTGGACGAGCGTATGTATGTACAGAACGCGCATTTCTATGTGCATGACGCGCGATTCTATATACCTGACAGGCGTATGTATGTACTAGGCGCCCGGATGTATGTACTGGACGGGCGTATGTATGTACAGAACATGCATTTCTATGTGCATTACGCGCGATTCTATGTCCCGGACGGGCGTATGTATGTATTTGGCGCGTTGTTCCATGTACTAGAGGGGTGTCGTTATGTAATCGACGCACGCTGTCATATACTGGACAGGCCTATGTATGTAGTAGGCGCCCGGATGTATGTACTGGACTAGCGTATGTATGTACAGAACGCGTATTTCTATGTGCATGACGCGCGATTCTATATACCTGACAGGCGTATGTATGTACTAGGCGCCCGGATGTATGTACTGGACGGGCGTATGTATGTACAGAACATGCATTTCTATGTGCATTACGCGCGATTGTATATACCTGACGGGCGTATGTATGTACTAGGCGCCCGGATGTATGTACTGGACGGGCGTATGTATGTACAGAACGCGCATTTCTATGTGCATGACGCGCGATTCTATATACCTGACAGGCGTATGTATGTACTAGGCGCCCGGATGTATGTACTGGACGGGCGTATGTATGTACAGAATGTGCATTTCTATGTGCAGGACGCCCGATTCTATATACATGACGGACGTATGTATGTATTTGGCGCGTTGTTCCATGTACTAGAGGGGTGTTGTTATGTAATCGACGCACGCTTCCATGTACTGGACAGGCGTATGTATGTACGAGGCGCCCGGATGTATGTACTGGACTAGCGTATGTATGTACAGAACGCGTATTTCTATGTGCATGACGCGCGATTCTATATACCTGACAGGCGTATGTATGTACTAGGCGCCCGGATGTATGTACTGGACGGGCGTATGTATGTACAGAACGCGCATTTCTATGTGCATGACGCGCGATTCTATATACCTGACGGGCGTATGTATGTACTAGGCGCCCGGATGTATGTACTGGACGAGCGTATGTATGTACAGAACGCGCATTTCTATGTGCATGACGCGCGATTCTATATACCTGACGGGCGTATGTATGTACTAGGCGCCCGGATGTATGTACTGGACGGGCGTATGTATGTACAGAACGCGCATTTCTATGTGCATGACGCGCGATTCTATATACCTGACGGGCGTATGTATGTACTAGGCGCCCGGATGTATGTACTGGACGGGCGTATGTATGTACAGAACGTGCATTTCTATGTGCATGACGCCCGGTTCTATATACATGACGGACGTATGTATGTATTTGGCGCGTTGTTCCGTGTACTAGAGGGGTGTCGTTATGTAATCGACGCACGCTTCCATGTACTCGACGGGCGTATGTATGTACCAGGCGCCCGGATGCATGTACTGGACGTCCGTACGTATGTACAGAACGCGTATTTCTGTGTACATGCCGCGCGATTCTATGTACCTGACGGGCGTATGTATATACTAGGCGCCCGTACGTATATACTGGACGGCCGTACGTATGTACAGAACGCGCATTTGTATGTGCATGACGCGCGATTCTATATACATGACGGACGTATGTATGTATTTGGCGCGTTGTTCCGTGTACTAGAGGGGTGTCGTTATGTAATCGACGCACGCTTCCATGTACTCGACGGGCGTATGTATGTACCAGGCGCCCGGATGCATGTACTGGACGTCCGTACGTATGGACAGAACGCGCATTTCTGTGTACATGACGCGCGATTCTATATATCTGACGGACGTATGTATGAATTTGGCGCGTTGTTTCATGTTCTAGAGGGGTGTCGTTATGTAATCGACGCACGCTGTCATATACTGGACAGGCCTATGTATGTATTAGACGCCCGGATGCATGTACTGGACGGGCGTATGTATGTACAGAACGCGCATTGCTATGTACATGACGCGTGATGCTATGTCCCGGACGGCCGTATGTATGTATTTGGCGCGTCGTTCCATGTACTAGAGGGGTGTCGTTATGTAATCGACGCACGCTGTCATATACTGGACAGCCGTATGTATGTACTAGGCGCACGGATGTATGTACTGGACGGGCGTACGTATGTACAGAACGCGCATTTCTGTTTACATGACGCGCGATGCTATGTCCCGGGCGAGCGTATGTATGTATTTGGCGCGTTGTTCCATGTACTAGAGGGGTGTCGTTATGTAATCGACGCGCGCTGTCATATACTGGACAGGCGTATGTATGTACTAGGCGCCCGGATGTATGTACTGGACGGCCGTACGTATGTACAGAACGCGCATTTCTGTGTACATGACGCGCGATTCTATATACCTGACGGAAGTATGTATGTACTAGGCGCCCGGATGTATGTACTGGACGGGCGTATGTATGTACAGAACGCGCATTTCTATGTGCATGACGCGCGATTCTATATACCTGACGGGCGTATGTATGTACTAGGCGCCCGGATGTATGCACTGGACGGGCGTATGTATGTACAGAACGTGCATTTCTATGTGCATGACGCCCGATTCTATATACATGACGGACGTATGTATGTACTAGGCGCCCGGATGTATGTACTGGACGGCCGTACGTATGTACAGAACGCGAATATCTGTGTACATGACGCGCGATTCTATATACCTGACGGAAGTATGTATGTATTTGGCGCGTTGTTCCATGTACTAGAGGGGTGTCGTTATGTAATCGACGCACGCTTCCATGTACTGGACAGGCGTATGTATGTACGAGGCGCCCGGATGTATGTACAGGACGCGCGATTCTATATACCTGACGGAAGTATGTATGTATTTGGCGCGTTGTTCCATGTACTAGAGGGGTGTTGTTATGTAATCGACGCACGCTTCCATGTACTGGACAGGCGTATGTATGTACGAGGCGCCCGGATGTATGTACTGGACGAGCGTATGTATGTACAGAACGCGCATTTCTATGTGCATGACGCGCGATTCTATATACCTGACAGGCGTATGTATGTACTAGGCGCCCGGATGTATGTACTGGACGGGCGTATGTATGTACAGAACATGCATTTCTATGTGCATTACGCGCGATTCTATGTCCCGGACGGGCGTATGTATGTATTTGGCGCGTTGTTCCATGTACTAGAGGGGTGTCGTTATGTAATCGACGCACGCTGTCATATACTGGACAGGCCTATGTATGTAGTAGGCGCCCGGATGTATGTACTGGACTAGCGTATGTATGTACAGAACGCGTATTTCTATGTGCATGACGCGCGATTCTATATACCTGACAGGCGTATGTATGTACTAGGCGCCCGGATGTATGTACTGGACGGGCGTATGTATGTACAGAACATGCATTTCTATGTGCATTACGCGCGATTGTATATACCTGACGGGCGTATGTATGTACTAGGCGCCCGGATGTATGTACTGGACGGGCGTATGTATGTACAGAACGCGCATTTCTATGTGCATGACGCGCGATTCTATATACCTGACAGGCGTATGTATGTACTAGGCGCCCGGATGTATGTACTGGACGGGCGTATGTATGTACAGAATGTGCATTTCTATGTGCAGGACGCCCGATTCTATATACATGACGGACGTATGTATGTATTTGGCGCGTTGCTCCATGTACTAGAGGGGTGTTGTTATGTAATCGACGCACGCTTCCATGTACTGGACAGGCGTATGTATGTACGAGGCGCCCGGATGTATGTACTGGACTAGCGTATGTATGTACAGAACGCGTATTTCTATGTGCATGACGCGCGATTCTATATACCTGACAGGCGTATGTATGTACTAGGCGCCCGGATGTATGTACTGGACGGGCGTATGTATGTACAGAACGCGCATTTCTATGTGCATGACGCGCGATTCTATATACCTGACGGGCGTATGTATGTACTAGGCGCCCGGATGTATGTACTGGACGAGCGTATGTATGTACAGAACGCGCATTGCTATGTACATGACGCGCGATGCTATGTCCCGGACGGCCGTATGTATGTATTTGGCGCGTTGTTCCATGTACTAGAGGGGTGTCGTTATGTAATCGACGCACGCTGTCATATACTGGACAGCCGTATGTATGTACTAGGCGCACGGATGTATGTACTGGACGAGCGTATGTATGTACAGAACGCGCATTTCTATGTGCATGACGCGCGATTCTATATACCTGACGGGCGTATGTATGTACTAGGCGCCCGGATGTATGTACTGGACGGGCGTATGTATGTACAGAACGTGCATTTCTATGTGCATGACGCCCGATTCTATATACATGACGGACGTATGTATGTATTTGGCGCGTTGTTCCATGTACTAGAGGGGTGTCGTTATGTAATCGACGCACGCTTCCATGTACTCGACGGGCGTATGTATGTACCAGGCGCCCGGATGCATGTACTGGACGTCCGTACGTATGTACAGAACGCGTATTTCTGTGTACATGCCGCGCGATTCTATATACCTGACGGGCGTATGTATATACTAGGCGCCCGTACGTATATACTGGACGGCCGTACGTATGTACAGAACGCGCATTTGTATGTGCATGACGCGCGATTGTATATACCTGACGGGCGTATGTATGTACTAGGCGCCCGGATGTATGTACTGGACGGGCGTATGTATGTACACAACGTGCATTTCTATGTGCATGACGCCCGATTCTATATACATGACGGACGTATGTATGTATTTGGCGCGTTGTTCCATGTACTAGAGGGGTGTTGTTATGTAATCGACGCACGCTTCCATGTACTGG
>JALHAQ010000133.1:0-35243 GCA_023838395.1 Holcopasites calliopsidis | reverse complement strand
TGTCCCGGAAGGGCGTATGTATGTATTTGGCGCGTTGTTCCATGTACTAGAGTGGTGTGGTTATGTAATCGACGCACGCTTCCATATACTGGACAGGCGTATGTATGTACTAAGCGCCCGGATGTATATACTGGACGGGCGTACGTGTGTAAAGAACGCGCATTTCTACGTACATGACGCGCGATGCTATGTCCCGGACGGGCGTATGTATGTATTTGGCGCGTTGTTCCATGTACTAGAGGGCTGTCGTAATATAATCGACGCACGCTTCCATCTACTCGACAGGCGTATGTATGTACCAGGCACCCGGATGCATGTACTGGACGGCCGTACGTATGTACAGAACGCGCATTTCTATGTGCATGACGCGCGATTCTATATACCTGACGGACGTATGTATGTATTTGGCGCGTTGTTCCATGTACTAGAAGGTTGTCGTAATATAATCGACGCACGCTTCCATGTACTCGACAGGCGTATGTATGTACAAGGCGCACGGATGTATGTACTGGACGAGCGTATGTATGTACAGAATGCGCATTTCTATGTGCATGACGCGCGATTCTATATACCTGACGGACGTATGTATGTATTTGGCGCGTTGTTCCATGTACTAGAGTGGTGTCGTTATGTAATCGACGCACGCTGTCATATACTCGACAGGCGTATGTATGTACCAGGCGCCCGGATGCATGTACTGGACGGCCGAACGTATGTACAGAACGCGAATATCTGTGTACATGACGCGCGATTCTATGTATATATCTGACGGACTTATGTATGTATTTGGCGTGTTGTTCCATGTTCTAGAGGGGTGTGTTAATATAATCGACGCACAATTCCATGTACTCGACAGGCGTATGTATGTACCAGGCGCCCGGATGCATGTACTGGACGGCCGTACGTATGTACAGAACGCGCATTTCTGTGTACATGACGCGCGATTCTATATACATGACGGACGTATGTATGTATTTGGCGCGTTGTTCCATGTACTAGAGTGGTGTCGTTATATAATCGACGCACGCTGTCATATACTGGACAGGCGTATGTATGTACTAGGCGCACGGATGTATGTACTGGACGGGCGTACGTATGTACAGAACGTGCACTTCTGTGTACATGACGCGCGATGCTATGTCCCGGCCGGGCGTATGTATGTATTTGGCGCGTTGTTCCATGTACTAGAGGGGTGTCGTTATACAGGGTGTAACGTAAAAGGTGTAGGAGCCGGAAATGGGGGATTCCTGAGGCAAAACTGAACAACTTTTTCCTTTGCCAAAATGTCGGCTGAGGCTTTGTTTTTGAATTGTTAACGAAAAACACTGGCCATTCAGAGCGCGCGTAGAGCCCGCGCTCAGGGACGGTCCACGGCGCGTAGTGCTAGGTAGCGACGTTCGACCGGCGCCCCGAATAGTACGCGCCGGTATAGCACGAAGCAAAAGTTAACATCGAATTATTCATTATTAATTAAAATATAAATGAAATTAATTTGCCGTTATCAATTGAAGAAAAAAGTATTAGAACGGACTAACTAACGTGTCTATCCAGTACAACGTACGTTAAATTTTAAACAATTCGCCAACAACTAAAATTAGACTTACCCGTTTCTCCAAAAATGAACCTGCTTCGACGAAAATAGGTCACTGTGTCATCCTACCGATCCTGACCATTGCAAGTAGGTATCCCGTAGTGCAAGACAGCTGATGTTACGGCCAGGTCAGCGAACTCACTTTATTTGACAAAACCTACTACCTGCACGGCAACTATCACTGGGTTATTCTACCGATCCTGGCCATTCGAAGAACAAACACATGGTGCACAAGAGCCGATGTCTCGGTTGGAACAGTGAAAGAACTTCGTTACACAAAATCTCCATCATTGCACGATCACTGTCACTTTGCTCTTCAAGATTTGAATTTACGAAATAAGTTGTTCCCACGTATGAATAATTGGTTGCCCCGAAAGGGGCCGATTGTTTATAACTTTGAAAGGGCTCGATATGACCGATGCTACTGCTAAATACACTTTTCCATGTTCGGAAATTTTGTTGTCTTGTTCCCGGGCGGGTAGTAACTCACGAGCTTTGCGTCTTAGAAGTTAACTCCTATTTTATTCAAAGTAAAAACAGTAATTACAGTTTCGGAGAGATCTTTACTGCTGGGCGTTCGGACTAATTCTGTCTTGAGAAATTGAGACGCGCTTTGCAACGGTGTACAAGGGGCTGTTCGAAGAATGTTATAAGGGAGAGTTACGGGTCGTCGCGGGGAGCGCGCTTTATGGTGAAAAGGCCCTTGAGGCCCACGTGCTGGACAGCAGAGTTTTTCGGTTCCCAGGAACCACGACCGTGGCGAATTTAATGAAGACACTTTCTAGTCGCTGGGAAAGCGCTGCGGACAGTTCAAGACACTGTTAGATGTCTTTTACTACATCCTTTGTAATGCTATACCTTTTTCGGCGACTGGAAAATGTCTTTGCTAAGTTCATCATGGCCGAGTTTCCTGGGAACCGAAAAACTCTGCTGGCCAGCACGTGGGCCTCAAGGGCCTTTTCACCATAAAGCGCGCTCCCCGCGACGACCCGTAACTCTCCCTTATAACATTCTTCGAACAGCCCCTTGTCCACCGTTGCAAAGCGCGTCACAATTTCTCAAGACAGAATTAGTCCGAATGCCCAGCAGTAAAGATCTCTCCGGTACTGCAATTGCTGTTTTTACTTTGAATAAAATAAGAGTTAACTTCTAAAACGCAAAGCTTGTCAATTACTACTTGCTCGGGAACAAGACAACGAAATTGCCGAACGTGGAAAAGTGTATTCGGTAGTAGCAGCGGCTGTATCCAGCCCCTTCATAGTTAAAAACAATCGGCCCCTTTCGGGGCAACCAATTATTCATACGTGGGAACAACTTATTTCGTAAATTCAAATCTTGAAGAGCAAAGTGACAGTGATCGTGCAATGATGGAGATTTTGTGAAACGAAGTTCTTTCACTGTTCCAACCGAGACATCGGCTCTTGTGCACCATGTGTTTGTTCTTCGAGTGGCCAGGATCGGTAGAATAACCCAGTGATAGTTGCCGTGCAGGTAGTAGGTTTTGTCAAATAAAGTGAGTTCGCTGACCTGGCCGTAACGTCAGCTGTCTTGCACTACGGGATACCTACTTGCAATGGTCAGGATCGGTAGGATGACACAGTGACCTATTTTCGTCGAAGCAGGTTCATTTTTGGAGAAACGGGTAAGTCTAATTTTAGTTGTTGACGAATTGTTTAAAATTTAACGTACGTTGTACTGGATAGACACGTTAGTTAGTCCGTTCTAATACTTTTTTCTTCAATTGATAACGGCAAATTAATTTCATTTATATTTTAATTAATAATGAATAATTCGATGTTAACTTTTGCTTCGTGCTATACCGGCGCGTACTATTCGGGGCGCCGGTCGAACGTCGCTACCTAGCACGATGCGCCGTGGACCGTCCCTGAGCGCGGGCTCTACGCGCGCTCTGAATGGCCAGTGTTTTTCGTTAACAATTCAAAAACAAAGCCTCAGCCGACATTTTGGCAAAGGAAAAAGTTGTTCAGTTTCGCCTCAGGAATCCCCCATTTCCGGCTCCTACACCTTTTACGTTACACCCTGTATAACTCGGCTCGCTGCATCTACTTATACCTATTCTAAAGTGGGCGTTTTTCGAAGTCACCCAATCGCGACGCATTTCTATTTAAAAATCCGCCCTCCGAAGTCCGCGGAGTAAGGGAAGGTTTTTGGCCGCGGAAAACCCATCGTCTCTCGCTTTCTCCGATTACTTGGGGTTTTCCATCTGTGAGTTTATGGTGCGTCTATCACTATAGAAACTTGGAGGGCTTTTGACAAATTTTTGAAACCGTTGCTGTTTCTTTAAGCCCTCCCATTGACTAAGTGTCACGTCTGCACCATAAACTCATCCCCTTTGTTTGGATCTTGGACTCGAAAATTTCCTACAGTTCGGCCATCCTGACATTTTAGCCGTCCTGGCTAAACCTAGGTGCAATATACATCTTATCGTCGACTTACAATAGGTATATGAAATAACACATTCTTATATGTACAATGATATGCCGAGTATACAATCGTTCCTAACACTAATACGAATCTTATCCATTAAATGCTATAACATAAACATCCTTATCTTATTTAGCTTTTAATAACTAATCGCATCGTGGCGCAATGTACGGTTTCATATTGTCTACGGCTACTACTCCATTATAGGGTATTTGGGTTATTTGGAATCCGTCAATATCCTCTATTACGTATCGATCGCGTTCTAAAACCTTTTTCACTTGGTACGGTCCTTTGTATTTCGGTATTAGTTTTTTATTGATACCTGCAGTCGTGTCAATATTTTTTATCATTACGTAATCGCCTTTATTAAATACTAATGCTTCCTTCCGCTTTTCGTTGTACAGTTTTTCGTTTTTTAATTGCTCATTTTCCATATTGTGTGACGCTTTTGTTCGCAATGTTTCTAAATCTCTTATATTCCCCGGTTCCGTTTCTAACAATAATCGTACCTGGTCGTTTACCTGGCCTAACTGATCTATTCCGAAAAGCAGTTTACTCGGTGTTTCTTTCGTTACACGACAGACTGTATTGTTCAAACTGAACTCTACCTGCTCGAGTACCCGGTCCCATTTTTCTGGTGACTCACATAGTTTTGCTATCATTGGCGTTATTACTCTATTATACCGCTCGATTTGACCGTTCGCTCGTGGGGTTCCAACCGCAATTAAGACATGCTCTATCTTTTCGGCTGCTAAATATTCTTTAAATGCGCCTGATGTGAAGGCAGACCCTCTATCGGAAATTACCCGCCTTGGTCTACTATAAGCCCTAAAATATTCCTTTAAATGTTTAATTACTTCTTCTGACTTAGTTGATTTGCATGGGAATAACTTAATAAATTTCGTAAAACCGTCAATAATAGCAAATACGTGTTTGTATCCCTTTCCTGTTTTTTCTAGTGGCCCTAAATGGTCCATATGGATTGTCCGAAATGGTAAATTTTCCTTGGGAATACTGTGTAGGTAACCCTGTTGTTTCCCGCTAAGCGGAGAAAATTCTATACAGCGCAAGCAATTTGCAATGTACGCCTTCACCTTTTCCCTTAATTTCGGAAACCAGTACACTTTCGTAATATTGTTCACGACTTTATCGAGTCCGACATGCCCTAAATCGTCATGACACGTGCGAATTACGTTGTTCTCCATTGAACGAGGCACATAAAAAAGTAGCTTTTTCATTTTATCTTTTCGATACACTAACCCGTCACGTAATTCATACGGTTTCATTTCAGTTGTCTGCAATATATCGCGTATTTTACAAATTTCTTCGTCTCGATCCTGACATATTGATAACGTCTGTTCAAAAGTGTTCCCTTCAATTACTAGTATACTATGGCATCTACTAAGAGCATCCACGTGATTCATGCGATTACCGGCTCTATGTTGTATCGTATAATCATAGTCTTGTAGTAACATCGCCCAACGCGAGATTCGAGGGTTTATGTTCTTCTTACTCAAAGTTAAGCGAAAACTATCGCAGTCCGTTATTACCTTAAAAGGAATTCCGCTCAAGTACACATGAAAACGTTTCACAGCATTTATTACTGCCAGGCACTCTAACTCAAAACTGTGATATTTTGATTCCGCGGGAGTCGTTCGCTGACTAAAGTATGAGATGGGCTTGAAAACACCATTGTTTTGTTTTTGCAAAAGTATCGCGCCGAAACCCGAAGTACTCGCATCGCAGTGCAGCTCGGTTTCCGCTGTCGGCGAATAGATCGCCAGTACCGGTTTATTGGACAAATGCTCTTTTAATGACTCAAACGCTTCATTTTCTCTCGCGCCAAATACAAATTTAACGTTCTTCCTTATGAGGTTATACAGGGTGTCCCAGAACTACCTCAAGAGCCGAAAAGGGGTGATAGCTGAGGTGATTCTGAACACCTTTTTCCTTTGCGAAAATGTTGTTTGAGGCTTCGTTTTTAAATAGTTAACGAAAAACACTGAGCAATCAGAGCGCGCGTAGAGCCCGCGCTCAGGGACGGCGCACGGCGTGTCATGCTAGGTAGCGACGTTCGACCATCGCCCCGAACAAAACGCGTCGGTATAACACGGAGCAAAAGTTAACATCGAATTATTCATTATTCATGAATGGAAATGAACTAAAATACAAACGAAATCAATTTGTCATTATTACTTGAACAAAACAGAATTAGAATCGACTGACTAACGAGTCTATCAAGTACGACGTATGTTACATTTTAAACAATTCACCAACAATTGGAATTAGACTTACCCGTTTCTACAGATATGAACCTGCTTAGACGAAAATGGGTCACTGTCATCCTACCGATCATTCGTATCATTATTACATCAAGGAGTAACACGTGATGCACAACAGCTGATACTCCACGGTCAGGTCAGTTATTTCACTTCACTTCTCGAATTTTACTTTACTGCACGATCGCTGTCACTTTTGTGAGGGTGTAACGCAACCTTCTGCATAAGGGGTGATTCTACAGGCCAAAACAAGGTGAAAATCAAGAATAGCAATTTCGCATTTGAGGCTTTATTAATAAAATACCGGTGTTTGGAAAAACGGGCAGCCGTGTTCAGTGGCAGTCATTCGCTACGCTGAAGAGAAACCATGACCTACCGCACCGCGTAATCTGACACCCAAAAAGACAAACGTTTTACGTTGCATAGCATTCAACCTGCTTACTTGCAAAAATCCACATGGGCATATCAAAACCCGCCCAATGGGATTATCAAGTAAAGAGGGCGACGGCCTTCAATCCATAATTTTGTTCTCGAAAACCAAATACACACGCATCATGATTGTCCCGGCCGCGAATGTGTATGCGTACACGCGATTGTCCCGTCCACGAATGTTCACAATACACCTTTAAACACAGAAATTTGCAGCACACGAGGATCAAGTACACATGTACCACGATTGTCCTATCTGCGAGTGTCCACGATTTGCACTAAACTTATTATTCTACTAGAATATTTAAATCGTTTCGTATTCAATGTCGTACAAGCTACAACTTTCTCGACCGTTTAGAAATAATAATCTACCGATGCATGCCGAATGGTCGCGAGTCGCGTCTAGGGAAAGCGTTCGGCGGCATTTGTTATTCTTTCGGCCGTAGAAAGGGGCAACAATGTTGCCCTTTTCTGCCGACGACGCAGATACGACTCCCGTCGATTCGGCTTGCATCAGTAAATCATTATTTCCAGACGATCGAGACAGTTGCTGCTTGTACGACGTTGAATACGGAACGATTTAAGCATTTTAGTGGAATAATAAGTTTAGTGCAAATCATGGACACTCGCAGATAGGACAGTCGCATGTGCGCATACGCATTCGCGGCCGGGACAATCGTGAATGTGTGTGTATTTGGTTTTCAAGATCAAAATTGTGGATTGAAAGGCCGTCACCCTCTTTACTTGATAATCCCATTGGGTGGGTTTTGATATGCCCATGTGGATTTTGCAAGTAAGCAGGTTGAATGCTATGCAACGTAAAACGTTTGTCTTTTTGGGTGTCAGATTACGCGGTGCGGTAGGTCATGGTTTCTCTTCAGCGTAGCGAATGACTGCCACTGAACACAGCTGCCCGTTTTTCCAAACACCGGTATTTTATTAATAAAGCCTCAAATGCGAAATTGTTATTCTTGATTTTCACCTTGTTTTGGCCTGTAGAATCACCCCTTATGCAGAAGGTTGCGTTACACCCTCACAAAAGTGATAGCGATCGTGCAGTAAAGTAAAATTCGAGAAGTGAAGTGAAATGACTGACCTGACCGTGGAGTATCAGCTGTTGTGCATCACGTGTTACTCCTTGATGTAATAATGATACGAATGATCGGTAGGATGACAGTGACCCATTTTCGTCTAAGCAGGATCTGTAGAAACGGGTAAGTCTAATTCCAATTGTTGGTGAATTGTTTAAAATGTAACATACGTCGTACTTGATAGACTCGTTAGTCAGTCGATTCTAATTCTGTTTTGTTCAAGTAATAATGACAAATTGATTTCGTTTGTATTTTAGTTCATTTCCATTCATGAATAATGAATAATTCGATGTTAACTTTTGCTCCGTGTTATACCGACGCGTTTTGTTCGGGGCGATGGTCGAACGTCGCTACCTAGCATGACACGCCGTGCGCCGTCCCTGAGCGCGGGCTCTACGCGCGCTCTGATTGCTCAGTGTTTTTCGTTAACTATTTAAAAACGAAGCCTCAAACAACATTTTCGCAAAGGAAAAAGGTGTTCAGAATCACCTCAGCTATCACCCCTTTTCGGCTCTTGAGGTAGTTCTGGGACACCCTGTATAAAGGTTTTGCTATTATAGAAAATCCCGGAATGAATCGTCGGAAGTAGCTTGCAAGTGATACGAACCGCAGTACCTCTTTCGGATTTCTCGGAATTGGATAGCTAATCACTGACGTAATATTGTCATCGCTCGGTCGTATCCCGTCCACACTAACGTGATACCCTAAATAATCAATTTCGTTTTGCACGAAAAAACATTTATCTAATCGAAATGTAAGACGATATTGTCCGGCTATTCGAAATATCTTACGCAAAATGCTAAGGTGATCTTCCAAGGTTTCCGTCGCAACAAAAAAATCATCGAAGAATGGTAACATATCCCCTCTTTTAATTAAATCGACGAAGATTTTTCGGATGAATCTATGAAATACTTTGGGCGCATTCGTTAGCCCAAATGGGCAATATAAAAATTCGAATTGACCCAACGGGGTCACAAAAGATGTAAATTGTATTTCGTCCTGGGCCATCTTTACGTTATAGTATCCGTCTTTAAGATCAAGAGTGGTAAAAAATTTTTTATCTTTCAATTGATCAATATTGTCATCTATCAACTGACTCGGAAAGTTATCTTTTATTGTGATACTATTCAAATCTCGATAATCTACACAAAGTCGCGTCTCGCCATTCTTTTTTCTTACCAGCACTATTGGGCTGGCATATGGTGATTCGCTTGGCCGAATAATACCTCTTTCCAACAGATTATCTAAAATTGCTTGTAATTTTTCTTTATCCGCAAAAGACAATCGCCTCGGTCGAGAACTAATAGGTTGATTATGTTTTAATACAATCTTCATTTCGAAATCTATTACGTCTGTACTTGTTTTCTTGACTTGAACATAATCTTGAACGTACATGTGCTTAATTTCTTCGATTGTTTTATTCCCGATCTGTGGATTAATTTGCAATTTCTCTTGGGCTGTGTTCGCTTCATTAACACAGTCGATATTCATAATTTGATTTATCGCGCTATTTAAATCATTCGTTTGAGACTCTGAGCTTGCCTGTGTGACTTTTAGATTTCCATCCCACGTGATTTTTACCGATGGATGGGATAAAAAATCTCGCCCCAATATCGCCATAAACGCCATTGTGTTGTTGGGTACAACAAAGAAATTTAATTTGACCGCGATACCCTCGATCTTTACAGCCTGATAAAAATTACCCAATATTTGTAATGGTGAGCCGTTCATTCCACAAAATTCCTGTTTGTTTTCTGTTATCGGTAAACGCGCGTCTAATGGCACAAAACTATCTTTAATTAAACTGATCGGAGATCCGGAATCTAGCATTGCGCATAAGGTGTACTTACAGCTATACCCATTCTCATCCTGCCGCTGATATTTCAGCGAAACCATATACGGCGCATTGAGTGTCGCTGGATGTACCATATTTGTTGATACCGTATTTGGACCTTCCCTCCTCGCCGGATTGATTTCCCTCCTCGCTGGGTGGATTTCCCTCGCTGCGGCGTTTCCTCCTTGAGCGCCACTTGCCCGTTGTGGGCAATCTTTTAGTCGATGCAAGGTTGATCCACAGCCGTAACAACCTCGATTTTGCCTCTTCGGTTTCGAACAGTTCGTCGAAACATGTCCCTGCTCTGAACAGTTGAAACACCGTACCACTGTCCTCGGCGGCTTCCCCGATGAGGTCCCCTGCTGGTTAATACGGTCCAGTTTCGTCTCTCTCTTTTCCTTGTTCTCCCGATCGCTCCCTTTCTTTGAGTCCAGGGTGATGCTTTCGAACGACTCCAATAGATCAGCGGTTGTCCTAATCCGCATGATGCGCGCTTGGTTGCGAAGTTGTATGTCCGTCACTCCATCGATGATGTATTCCACCAACTCGCTGTCAGCAATCGGTACACGATTTCCCAAGATTACTTTGTCATGAAAATAATCTGTGAAGGGTTCGCCTGAGTTCCACACCCTATTTTCAAATTGTTTCCGAAGTGACAGTTTGCTGGGTCGGTGGTCGAACATTTGTTTCATCTGTTGTAACAGGCTGTCGATTCGGAGCGTGATATGTTCAGATTTCGAATGAAACCAGTTTGCTGCTCGTCCTTTAAGCTTTGAGCTCATCAACACTCGCGTCGCGTTGTCGTCTAATTGGTAGGTTGTCCTCAGAAGATTGACCTGCTGCTCCCATTTCCAAAATGTATTGTCACGACCATCAAAGTCGGATAATACATCGCCGATAGCACGTATGCTCAATCTCGAGGATGTTGCGCTTCGTCCCTCACTGCTTTCCATGCTTGCTGGGCTAGCTGATGGACCTCTTGTTTGCTCCCGTTCCCTTCGAAGAAGTTCCATTTCCCGCTGCATCAACATATTTTCCCTCTTCAATAATTCCAGTTCACGTTGCATCTGTTCATTGTATCGAAGAGTTTCCGAATGTTCGGCTGCTTCGCGTTCTACCTCAACACGAGCGGCTTGGTCAGCTTCCAGTTGTCGCGTTCCCTCCACGCGAAGACTTCCTTCAGCTTCTGTCGCTGACCGTTGTTCCTCCGCTATTCTGCTCCAAATATTCGCGTCGAATTGTTCTAGCCGATTGATCAAATCCGCTTTTGTTCCGGTTATGGACAAGTCCCGCGCTCTCAAAAATTCCCTCAATTCGTTCACTGTGTAACTAGAAGCCATGTTTAAGAAAAAATCTGCTGTTTTTTTTTTTCACCGAAAACGTAACTGGGAGTCAAAGTCCGAATCACTTCGCGACAATACGCGTCGTCCTTTTCCTCCGCACACTAATTACCTCGGCCAAAACACTAACCGAAAACAAATTTTGCACAGCACCGTATCTAGTTCACTCGTTAACGCTCACAATTTTTAGAGAGCCTACAATAATGTCCGATCGTTTCTCTGCCTTAATCAATTCAAATTCCACTTCTGAATTTTTGTAGGAAGGTCGAGAGGGGTTTCTAAAATTACACTCTGTCAGGTTTGACGATGGAACGAGGATATATATATATTGATCTCGTATCGTAAGGATCAGTGGAGATCGGTTCTACCAGTCGCGGAGTTCTTTCGTAATCGCTACAACAATTCACCGATGGATCGATAGATGTATATGTCGCTGGTATATACATATATATAACTCGGCTCGCTGCATCTACTTATACCTATTCTAAAGTGGGCGTTTTTCGAAGTCACCCAATCGCGACGCATTTCTATTTAAAAATCCGCCCTCCGAAGTCCGCGGAGTAAGGGAAGGTTTTTGGCCGCGGAAAACCCATCGTCTCTCGCTTTCTCCGATTACTTGGGGTTTTCCATCTGTGAGTTTATGGTGCGTCTATCACTATAGAAACTTGGAGGGCTTTTGACAAATTTTTGAAACCGTTGCTGTTTCTTTAAGCCCTCCCATTGACTAAGTGTCACGTCTGCACCATAAACTCATCCCCTTTGTTTGGATCTTGGACTCGAAAATTTCCTACAGTACAGAACGTGCACTTCTGTGTACATGACACGCGATGCTATGTCCCGGCCGGGCGTATGTATGTATTTGGCGCGTTGTTCCATGTACTAGAGGGGTGTCGTTATATAATCGATGCACGCTATCATATACTGGACAGGCGTATGTATGTACTAGGCGCCCGGATGTATGTACTGGACGAGCGTATGTATGTACAGAACGCGCATTTCTGTGTACATGACGCGCGATGCTATGTGCATGACGCGCGATTCTATATACCTGACGGACGTATGAATGTATTTGGCGCGTTGTTCCATGTACTAGAGGGGTGTCGTTATGTAATCGACGCACGCTGTCATATACTGGACAGGCCTATGTATGTACTAGGTGCTCGGATGTATGTACTGGACGAGCGTATGTATGTATGTACAGAACGCGCATTTCTATGTGCATGACGCGCGATTCTATATACCTGACGGGCGTATGTATGTACTAGGCGCCCGGATGTATGTACTGGACGGGCGTATGTATGTACAGAACGCGCATTTCTATGTGCATGACGCCCGATTCTATATACATGACGGACGTATGTATGTATTTGGCGCGTTGTTCCATGTACTAGAGGGGTGTCGTTATGTAATCGACGCACGCTGTCATATACTGGACAGGCGTATGTATGTACCAGGCGCCCGGATGTATGTACTGGACGAGCGTATGTATGTACAGAACGCGCATTTCTATGTGCATGACGCGCGATTCTATATACCTGACGGGCGTATGTATGTACTAGGCGCCCGGATGTATGTACTGGACGGGCGTATGTATGTACAGAACGCGCATTTCTATGTGCATGACGCGCGATTCTATATACCTGACAGGCGTATGTATGTACTAGGCACCCGGATGTATGTACTGGACGGCCGTACGTATGTACAGAACGCGCATTTCTGTGTACATGACGCGCGATGCTATGTCCCGGCCTGGCGTATGTATGTATTTGGCGCGTTGTTCCATGTACTAGAGGGGTGTCGTTATATAATCGATGCACGCTATCATATACTGGACAGGCGTATGTATGTACTAGGCGCCCGGATGTATGTACTGGACGAGCGTATGTATGTACAGAACGCGCATTTCTGTGTACATGACGCGCGATGCTATGTCCCGGACGGTCGTATGTATGTACTTGGCGCGTTGTTCCATGTACTATAGGGGTGTCGTTATGTAATCGACGCACGCTGTCATATACTGGACAGGCCTATGTATGTACTAGGCGCCCGGATGTATGTACTGGACGAGCGTATGTATTTACAGAACGCGCATTTCTATGTGCATGACGCGCGATTCTATATACCTGACAGGCGTATGTATGTACTAGGCGCCCGGATGTATGTACTGGACGAGCGTATGTATGTACAGAACGCGCATTTCTATGTGCATGACGCGCACTTCTATGTGCATGACGCGCGATGCTATGTCCCGGACGGGCGTATGTACGTATTTGGCGCGTTGTTCCATGTACTAGAGGGGTGTCGTAATATAGTCGACGCACACTTCCATGTACTCGACGGGCGTATGTATGTACTAGGCGCCCGGATGTATGTACTGGACGGGCGTATGTATGTACAGAACGCGCATTTCTATGTGCATGACGCGCGATTCTATATACCTGACGGGCGTATGTATATACTAGGCGCCCGTACCTATGTACTGGACGGCCGTACGTATGAACAGAACGCGCATTTCCGTGTACATGACGCGCGATGCTATGTCCCGGCCTGGCGTATGTATGTATTTGGCGCGTTGTTCCATGTACTAGAGGGGTGTCGTTATTTAATCGACGCATGCTGTCATATACTGGACAGGCGTATGTATGTACTAGGCGCCCGGATGTATGTACTGGACGAGCGTATGTATGTACAGAACGCGCATTTCTATGTGCATGACGCGCGATTCTATATACCTGACGGGCGTATGTATGTATTTGGCGCGTTGTTCCATGTACTAGAGGGGTGTCGTAATATAATCGACGCACAATTCCATGTACTCGACAGGCGTATGTATGTACCAGGCGCCCGGATGCATGTACTCGACGGCCGTACGTATGTACAGAACGCGCATTTCTGTGTACATGACGCGCGATTCTATATATCTGACGGACGTATGTATGTATTTGGCGCGTTGTTCTATGTTCTAGAGGGGTGTCGTAATATAATCGACGCACAATTCCATGTACTCGACAGGCGTATGTATGTACCAGGCGCCCGGATGCATGTACTGGACGGCCGTACGTATGTACAGAACGCGCATTTCTGTGTACATGACGCGCATTTCTATGTGCATGACGCGCGATGCTATGTCCCGGAGGGGCGTATGTATGTATTTGGCGCGTTGTTCTATGTTCTAGAGGGGTGTCGTAATATAATCGACGCACAATTCCATGTACTCGACAGGCGTATGTATGTACCAGGCGCCCGGATGCGTGTACTGGACGGCCGTACGTATGTACAGAACGAGCATTTCTATGTGCATTACGCGCGATTCTATGTCCCGGACGGGCGTATGTATGTATTTGGCGCGTTGTTCCATGTACTAGAGTGGTGTCGTTATATAACCGACGCACGCTATCATATACTGGACAGGCGTATGTATGTACTAGGCGCACGGATGTATGTACTGGACGGGCGTATGTATGTACAGAACGCGCTTTTCTATGCGCATGACGCGCGATGCTATGTCCCGGAGGGGCGTATGTATGTATTTGGCGCGTTGTTCCATGTACTAGAGTGGTGTCGTTATATAATCGACGCACGCTGTCATATACTGGACAGGCGTATGTATGTACTAGGAGCCCGGATGTATGTACTGGACGAGTGTATGTATGTACAGAACGCGCATTTCTATGTGCATGACGCGCGATTCTATATACCTGACAGGCGTATGTATGTACTAGGCGATCGGATGTATGTACGCGACGGGCGTATGTGTGTACAGAACGCGCATTTCTGTGTACATGACGCGCGATGCTATGTCCCGGCCTGGCGTATGTATGTATTTGGCGCGTTGTTCCATGTACTAGAGGGGTGTCGTTATATAATCGACGTACGCTGTCATATACTGGACAGGCGTATGTATGTATTAGGCGCCCGGATGTATGTACTGGACGAGCGTATGTATGTATAGAACGCGCATTTCTATGTGCATGACGCGCGATTCTATATACCTGACGGACGTATGAATGTATTTGGCGCGTTGTTCCATGTACTAGAGGGGTGTCGTTATGTAATCGACGCACGCTGTCATATACTGGACAGGCCTATGTATGTACTAGGTGCTCGGATGTATGTACTGGACGAGCGTATGTATGTATGTACAGAACGCGCATTTCTATGTGCATGACGCGCGATTCTATATACCTGACGGGCGTATGTATGTACTAGGCGCCCGGATGTATGTACTGGACGGGCGTATGTATGTACAGAACGCGCATTTCTATGTGCATGACGCCCGATTCTATATACATGACGGACGTATGTATGTATTTGGCGCGTTGTTCCATGTACTAGAGGGGTGTCGTTATGTAATCGACGCACGCTGTCATATACTGGACAGGCGTATGTATGTACCAGGCGCCCGGATGTATGTACTGGACGAGCGTATGTATGTACAGAACGCGCATTTCTATGTGCATGACGCGCGATTCTATATACCTGACGGGCGTATGTATGTACTAGGCGCCCGGATGTATGTACTGGACGGGCGTATGTATGTACAGAACGCGCATTTCTATGTGCATGACGCGCGATTCTATATACCTGACAGGCGTATGTATGTACTAGGCACCCGGATGTATGTACTGGACGGCCGTACGTATGTACAGAACGCGCATTTCTGTGTACATGACGCGCGATGCTATGTCCCGGCCTGGCGTATGTATGTATTTGGCGCGTTGTTCCATGTACTAGAGGGGTGTCGTTATATAATCGACGTACGCTGTCATATACTGGACAGGCGTATGTATGTATTAGGCGCCCGGATGTATGTACTGGACGAGCGTATGTATGTACAGAACGCGCATTTCTATGTGCATGACGCGCGATTCTATATACATGACGGACGTATGTATGTATTTGGCGCGTTGTTCCATGCACTAGAGGGGTGTCGTTATGTAATCGACGCACGCTGTCATATACTCGACAGGCGTATGTATGTACCAGGCGCCCGAATGCATGTACTGGACGGCCTTACGTATGTACAGAACGCGCATTTCTGTGTACATGACGCGCAATGCTATGTCCCGGACGGTCGTATGTATGTACTTGGCGCGTTGTTCCATGTACTATAGGGGTGTCGTTATGTAATCGACGCACGCTGTCATATACTGGACAGGCCTATGTATGTACTAGGCGCCCGAATGTATGTACTGGACGAGCGTATGTATGTACAGAACGTGCATTTCTATGTGCATGACGCGCGATTCTATGTACCTGACAGGCGTATGTATGTACTAGGTGCCCGGATGTATGTACTGGACGGCCGTACGTATGAACAGAACGCGCATTTCCGTGTACATGACGCGCGATGCAATGTCCCGGCCGGGCGTATGTATGTATTTGGCGCGTTGTTCCATGTACTAGAGGGGTGTCGTTATGTAATCGACGCATGCTGTCATATACTGGACAGGCGTATGTATGTACTAGGCGCACGGATGTATGTACTGGACGGGTGTACGTATGCACAGAACGCGCATTTCTATGTGCATGACGCGCGATTCTATATACCTGACGGACGTATGTATGTGTTTGGCGCGTTGTTCCATGTACTAGAGGGGTGTCGTAATATAATCGACGCACGCTGTCATATACTGGACAGGCGTATGTATGTACTAGGAGCCCGGATGTATGTACTGGACGAGTGTATGTATGTACAGAACGCGCATTTCTATGTGCATGACGCGCGATTCTATATACCTGACAGGCGTATGTATGTACTAGGCGATCGGATGTATGTACGCGACGGGCGTATGTGTGTACAGAACGCGCATTTCTGTGTACATGACGCGCGATGCTATGTCCCGGCCTGGCGTATGTATGTATTTGGCGCGTTGTTCCATGTACTAGAGGGGTGTCGTTATATAATCGACGTACGCTGTCATATACTGGACAGGCGTATGTATGTACTAGGAGCCCGGATGTATGTACTGGACGAGTGTATGTATGTACAGAACGCGCATTTCTATGTGCATGACGCGCGATTCTATATACCTGACAGGCGTATGTATGTATTTGGCGCGTTGTTCCATGTACTAGAGGGGTGTCGTTATGTAATCGACGCACGCTGTCATATACTGGACAGGCCTATGTATGTACTAGGTGCTCGGATGTATGTACTGGACGAGCGTATGTATGTATGTACAGAACGCGCATTTCTATGTGCATGACGCGCGATTCTATATACCTGACGGGCGTATGTATGTACTAGGCGCCCGGATGTATGTACTGGACGGGCGTATGTATGTACAGAACGCGCATTTCTATGTGCATGACGCCCGATTCTATATACATGACGGACGTATGTATGTATTTGGCGCGTTGTTCCATGTACTAGAGGGGTGTCGTTATGTAATCGACGCACGCTGTCATATACTGGACAGGCGTATGTATGTACCAGGCGCCCGGATGTATGTACTGGACGAGCGTATGTATGTACAGAACGCGCATTTCTATGTGCATGACGCGCGATTCTATATACCTGACGGGCGTATGTATGTACTAGGCGCCCGGATGTATGTACTGGACGGGCGTATGTATGTACAGAACGCGCATTTCTATGTGCATGACGCGCGATTCTATATACCTGACAGGCGTATGTATGTACTAGGCACCCGGATGTATGTACTGGACGGCCGTACGTATGTACAGAACGCGCATTTCTGTGTACATGACGCGCGATGCTATGTCCCGGCCTGGCGTATGTATGTATTTGGCGCGTTGTTCCATGTACTAGAGGGGTGTCGTTATATAATCGATGCACGCTATCATATACTGGACAGGCGTATGTATGTATTAGGCGCCCGGATGTATGTACTGGACGAGCGTATGTATGTACAGAACGCGCATTTCTATGTGCATGACGCGCGATTCTATATACATGACGGACGTATGTATGTATTTGGCGCGTTGTTCCATGCACTAGAGGGGTGTCGTTATGTAATCGACGCACGCTGTCATATACTCGACAGGCGTATGTATGTACCAGGCGCCCGAATGCATGTACTGGACGGCCTTACGTATGTACAGAACGCGCATTTCTGTGTACATGACGCGCAATGCTATGTCCCGGACGGTCGTATGTATGTACTTGGCGCGTTGTTCCATGTACTATAGGGGTGTCGTTATGTAATCGACGCACGCTGTCATATACTGGACAGGCCTATGTATGTACTAGGCGCCCGAATGTATGTACTGGACGAGCGTATGTATGTACAGAACGTGCATTTCTATGTGCATGACGCGCGATTCTATGTACCTGACAGGCGTATGTATGTACTAGGTGCCCGGATGTATGTACTGGACGGCCGTACGTATGAACAGAACGCGCATTTCCGTGTACATGACGCGCGATGCAATGTCCCGGCCGGGCGTATGTATGTATTTGGCGCGTTGTTCCATGTACTAGAGGGGTGTCGTTATGTAATCGACGCATGCTGTCATATACTGGACAGGCGTATGTATGTACTAGGCGCACGGATGTATGTACTGGACGGGTGTACGTATGCACAGAACGCGCATTTCTATGTGCATGACGCGCGATTCTATATACCTGACGGACGTATGTATGTGTTTGGCGCGTTGTTCCATGTACTAGAGGGGTGTCGTAATATAATCGACGCACAATTCCATGTACTCGACAGGCGTATGTATGTACCAGGCGCCCGGATGCATGTACTGGACCGCCGTACGTATGTACAGAACGCGCATTTCTGTGTACATGACGCGCGATTCTATACAGGGTGTAACGCAACCCTCTGCAAATATTTTAAGGGGTGATTCTACAGGCCAAAATAAAGCGAAAATCAAGAATGAAAATTTTGCATTTGGGGCTTTGTTAATAAGATACCGATGTTTAAAAAAACGCGGTGAAAACGCCTGCCGGTAGGCAATTTGACGGACAGCGGCTCGAGTCCGGCAGCTGCGTTCAGTGGTAGTCATTCGCTACATGCAAGAGAAACCATGACCTACCGCACCGCGTAATCTGACACCCAAAAGGCACACGTTTTACGATGTACAGCATTCAACCTGCTTACTTGTAAAAATCCACATGGGCATATCAAAACCCACCCAATGGGATTATCAAGTAAAGAGGGTGATGGCCTTCAGTCAACAATTTTCTTCTCAAAAACCAAATACACATGCACCACGATTGTCGCGGCCGCGAATGTCTATGCGTACACGCGACTGTCCCATCAGCGAGTGTCCACGATTTGCACTAAACTTATTATTCCAGGAGATGTTCCTCGCGTCCACCATCCGCTTGAAGATAGTGGTTCAACTCTTTCACGCAAGTCGTGTCACAATTTCCGAAAGTCTGTTATTATTGTCAGAGGACATTATCATGTTAGCGTATTTCGCAAATGTACACGAACCTTTGGACATCTGGTACCACTATCACCGCACATAATCAATTGCAAGAAAAAGTAGTTTTAAGATTGGCATTATGTATCTAGAAATTGAAATAATCAAGTTCTAAGAACCAAACTAAATTAAAAAACGAAAGTAATAACAATAGAAATAAACGCAATATTAAATACTAGAACTTAAAGTACAACTGGAATGTTTAAACCGTTCCGTATTCAACGTCGTACAAGCAGCAACTGTCTGGATCGTCTAGAAATAACGATCACCGATGCGTGCCGAATCGTCGCGAGTCGTATCTACGGAAAGTGTTTGGAAGTATTTGTTATTCTTTCGGCCGTAGAAAGGGGCAACAGTGTTGCCCTAACGACGACTCGTGACGATTCGGCATGCATCGGTTGACCATTATTTCTAGACGATCGAGGCAGTTGTTGTTTGTACGCTGTTGAATACAGAATGCTTTGAACATTCCAGTTGTACTTTGAATTTTAGTATTCGGCATAGATTTAATATTGCATTTAGTTCTATTGTTATTACTCTCGATTTTTAATTAAGTCTAATTCTTAGAACTTGATTATTTCAATTTCTAGATACGCAATCTCTATTTTAAAGCTACTTTTTGTTACAATCGGTTACGTGCGGTGATAGTGGTGGTGCCAAGTGTCCGAAGGGTCGTGTACATTTGCGGAATACGACTACATGATGATGTTCTCTGACAATAATAACAGACTTCCGAAAACTGTGACACGATTTGCGTCAGAGATTGAAACACTGCATTCAAGCGAGTGGTGGATACGAGGAACATCTCCTGGAATAATAAGTTTAGTGCAAATCTTGGAATCGTGATCTTCGTGTGCTGCAAGTTTCTGTGTTAAAGGGTGTATTGTGAACCATCGCGGACGGGACAATCGCGTGTACGCATAGACACTTGCGGACGGAACAATCGCAGTGCATGTGTATTTGGTTTTTGAGAAGAAAATTATGGATTGAAGGCCGTCACCCTCTTTACTTGATAATCCCATTGGGCGGGTTTCGATATGCCCATGTGGATTTTTACAAGTAAGCAGGTTGAATGCTATACATCGTAACGCGTGTGCCTTCTGAGTGTCAGATTTCACGGTGCGGTAGGTCATGGTTCCTGCGGCGTCGTAGTGAATGACTGCCACTGAACGCAGCTGTTTGACTCGAGCCTCACGCGTCAGATTGCCTATCGGCAGGCGTTCGGATGCCGTTTTTTTAAACATCGATATTTCGTTAACAAAGCCTCAAACGCAAAATTGCCACTCTTGATTTTCGCTTTATTTTGGCCTGTAGAATCACCCCTTAAAATATTTGCAGAGGGTTGTGTTACACCCTGTATATCTGACGGACGTATGTATGTATTTGGCGCGATGTTCTATGTTCTAGATGGGTGTCGTAATATAATCGACGTACAATTCCATGTACTCGACAGGCGTATGTATGTACCAGGCGCCCGGATGCATGTACTGGACGGCCGTACGTATGTACAGAACGCGCATTTCTGTGTACATGACGCGCGATGCTATGTCCCGGACGGGCGTATGTATGTATTTGGCGCGTTGTTTCATGTACTATAGGGGTGTCGTTATGCAATCGACGCACGCTGTCATATACTAGACAGGCCTATGTATGTGCTAGGCGCCCCGATGTATGTACTGGACGAGCGTATGTATGTACAGAACGCGCATTTCTGTGTACATGACGCGCGATTCTATATATCTGACGGACGTATGTATGTATTTGGCGCGTTGTTCCATGTTTTAGAGGGGTGTCGTAATATAATCGACGCACAATTCCATGTACTCGACAGGCGTATGTATGTACCAGGCGCCCGGATGCATGTACTGGACGGCCGTACGTATGTACAGAACGCGCATTTCTGTGTACATGACGCGCGATGCTATGTCCCGGACGGGCGTATGTATGTATTTGGCGCGTTGTTCCATGTACTACAGGGGTGTCGTTATGTAATCGACGCACGCTGTCACATACTGGACAGGCCTATGTATGTACTAGGCACCCGGATGTATGTACTGGACGAGCGTATGTATGTACAGAACGCGCATTTGTATGTGCATGACGCGCGATGCTATGTCCCGGCCGGGCGTATGTATGTATTTGGCGCGTTGTTCCATGTACTAGAGGGGTGTCGTTATGTAATCGACGCACGCTGTCATATACCTGACAGGCGTATGTATGTACTAGGCGCCCGGATGTATGTACTGGACGAGCGTATGTATGTACAGAACGCGCATTTCTATGTGCATGACGCGCGATGCTATATCCCGGAGGGGCGTATGTATGTATTTGGCGCGTTGTTCTATGTTCTAGAGGGGTGTCGTAATATAATCGACGCACAATTCCATGTACTCGACAGGCGTATGTATGTACCAGGCGCCCGGATGCATGTACTGGACGGCCGTACGTATGTACAGAACGCGCATTTCTGTGTACATGACGCGCGATGCTATGTCCCGGACGGGCGTATGTATGTATTTGGCGCGTTGTTCCATGTACTACAGGGGTGTCGTTATGTAATCGACGCACGCTGTCACATACTGGACAGGCCTATGTATGTACTAGGCACCCGGATGTATGTACTGGACGAGCGTATGTATGTACAGAACGCGCATTTGTATGTGCATGACGCGCGATGCTATGTCCCGGCCGGGCGTATGTATGTATTTGGCGCGTTGTTCCATGTACTAGAGGGGTGTCGTTATGTAATCGACGCACACTTCCATGTACTCGACAGGCGTATGTATGTACCAGGCGCCCGGATGCATGTACTGGACAGCCGTATGTATGTACAGAACGCTTATTTCTGTGTACATGACGCGCGGTGCTATGTCCCGGACGGGCGTATGTATGTATTTGGCGCGTTGTTCCATGTACTAGAGGGGTGTCGTTATATAATCGACGCACGCTGTCACATACTGGACAGGCCTATGTATGTACTAGGCACCCGGATGTATGTACTGGACGAGCGTATGTATGTACAGAACGCGCATTTGTATGTGCATGACGCGCGATGCTATGTCCCGGCCGGGCGTATGTATGTATTTGGCGCGTTGTTCCATGTACTAGAGGGGTGTCGTTATGTAATCGACGCACGCTGTCATATACCTGACAGGCGTATGTATGTACTAGGCGCCCGGATGTATGTACTGGACGAGCGTATGTATGTACAGAACGCGCATTTCTATGTGCATGACGCGCGATGCTATATCCCGGAGGGGCGTATGTATGTATTTGGCGCGTTGTTCTATGTTCTAGAGGGGTGTCGTAATATAATCGACGCACAATTCCATGTACTCGACAGGCGTATGTATGTACCAGGCGCCCGGATGCATGTACTGGACGGCCGTACGTATGTACAGAACGCGCATTTCTGTGTACATGACGCGCGATGCTATGTCCCGGACGGGCGTATGTATGTATTTGGCGCGTTGTTCCATGTACTACAGGGGTGTCGTTATGTAATCGACGCACGCTGTCACATACTGGACAGGCCTATGTATGTACTAGGCACCCGGATGTATGTACTGGACGAGCGTATGTATGTACAGAACGCGCATTTGTATGTGCATGACGCGCGATGCTATGTCCCGGCCGGGCGTATGTATGTATTTGGCGCGTTGTTCCATGTACTAGAGGGGTGTCGTTATGTAATCGACGCACACTTCCATGTACTCGACAGGCGTATGTATGTACCAGGCGCCCGGATGCATGTACTGGACAGCCGTATGTATGTACAGAACGCTTATTTCTGTGTACATGACGCGCGGTGCTATGTCCCGGACGGGCGTATGTATGTATTTGGCGCGTTGTTCCATGTACTAGAGGGGTGTCGTTATATAATCGACGCACGCTGTCATATACTGGACAGGCGTATGTATGTACTAGGCGCACGGATGTATGTACTGGACGGGCGTACGTATGTACAGAACGCGCACTTCTGTGTACATGACGCGCGATGCTATATCCCGGCCGGGCGTATGTATGTATTTGGCGCGTTGATCCATGTACTAGAGGGGTGTCGTAATATAATCGACGCACGCTTCCATGTACTCGACGGGCGTATGTATGTACTAGGCGCCCGGATGTATGTACTGGACGGGCGTATGTATGTACAGAACGCGCTATTCTATGTGCATGACGCGCGATTCTATATAACTGACGGGCGTATGTATATACTAGGCGCCCGTACGTATGTACTGGACGGCCGTACGTATGTACAGAACGCGCATTTCTATGTGCATGACGCGCGATTCTATATACCTGACGGGCGTATGTATGTACTAGGCGCCCGGATGTATGTAGTGGACGGGCGTATGTATGTACAGAACGTGCATTTCTATGTGCACGACGCCCGATTCTATATACATGACGGACGTATGTATGCATTTGGCGCGTTGTTCCATGTACTAGAGGGGTGTCGTTATGTAATCGACGCACGCTGTCATATACTCGACAGGCGTATGTATGTACCAGGCGCCCGGATGCATGTACTGGACGGCCGTACGTATGTACAGAACGCGAATATCTGTGTACATGATGCGCGATTCTATATATCTGACGGACGTATTTATGTATTTGGCGTGTTGTTCCATGTTCTAGAGGGGCGTGTTAATATAATCGACGCACAATTCCATGTACTCCACAGGCGTATGTATGTACCAGGCGCCCGGATGCATGTACTGGACGGCCGTACGTATGTACAGAACGCGCATTTCTGTGTACATGACGCGCGATTCTATACAGGGTGTAACGCAACAGTATGCAAATATTTTAAGGGGTGATTCTACAGGCCAAAATAAAGCGAAAATCAAGAATGGCAATTTTCCGTTTGAGGCTTTGTTTACGAGATATCGATGTTTAAAAAAACGGCGTTCGAACGCCTGCCGATGGGGAATCTGACGCGTGAGGCTCGAGTCAAACAGCTGTGTTCAGTGGTAGTCATTCGCTACGACGCCGCAGGAACCATGACGTACCGCACCGTGAAATCTGGCACTCAGAAGGCACACGCATTACGATGTATAGCATTCAACCTGCTTACTTGTAAAAATCCACATGGGCATATCGAAACCCGCCCAACGGGATTATCAAGTAAAAAGGGTGACGGCAGCCTTCAATACTCAATTTTGTTTCCAAAAACCAAGTATGCAATTGGCCCGTCCTCGATTGTTAACAACACATCCATCAACACAGAAATTTGCAGCACACAAGGATCACGATTCCACGATTTGCACTAATCTAATTATTCCAGGGATGTTCCTCGTGTCCACCACTCGCTTGAATGCAATGATTCGGTATAAGCAAATTAAGAACAATATCAAATTATTCGTTATTCGTGTAGAATCAATTAATCGATTGACTAATAAACCTATCAATTGCAGCCCGCGTTAAATTAAAAAAGATTGACAGAAGATTCAAATTAGACTCACCCATGCATCCAGAAATGAACCTGCATCGACGAAAATGGGTCACTGTGTCAGCCTACCGATCTTGGGCATTGCAAGTAGGTATCCCGTAGTGCAAGACAGCTGATGTTACGGCCAGGTCAGCGAACTCACTTTATTTGACAAAACTTGCTACCTGCACGGCAACTATCACTGGGTTATTCTACCGATCCTGGCCATTCGAAGAACAAACACATGGTGCACAACAGCCGATGTCTCGGTTGGAACAGTGAAAGAACTTCGTTTCACAAAATTTCCATCATTGCACGATCACTGTCTCTTTACACTTCAAGATTTGAATTTATGAAATCAGTTGTTCCCACTTATGAATAATTGCTAGCTGCGAAAGGGGCTGATTGTTATTAACTTTGAAGGGCTTCGACTTGACCCTTTCTACTGCCCAATGCGCTTTTCCACGTTCTGCAATTTCATCGTCGTGTTCCCGAGCGCGTAATCACTCGCGAGCTTCACGTTTTAAAACTTAACTTTTATTTCGTTGAATGTAAAAACAAAAATTACAGTGTCAGAGAGATCTTTACTGTATGGCGTTCAAATTGATTCTGTCTTGAGAAACTATGACGCGGTTTACAACGGTGGACGAGGGCTAGCTGGAAAAACGTTATAAGGGAGAGTTACGGGTCCTTACGGGGGGCGCGCTTTAGGGTGAAAGGCCCTTGAGGCCCACGTGCTGGCCAGCAGAGTTTTCGGTTCCCAGAAAACACGGCCATGGTGAATTTAGTGAAAACATTTTCCAGTCCCCGGAAAAGGTATAGCATTACAAAGAATGTAATAAAAGATGTAGCATCTCGGAGAATGTAACAGTGTCTTGAACACTCCGCAGTGCCTTCCCGGCAACTGGAAAATGTCTCCATTTAACGTTTTTCCAGCTAGCCCTCGTCCACCGTTGTAAACCGCGTCATAGTTTCTCAAGACAGAATTAGTCCGAACGCCCAGCAGTAAAGATCTCTCCGAAACTGTAATTACTGTTTTTACTTTGAATAAAATAGGAGTTAACTTCTAAGACGCATAGCTCGTGAGTTACTACCCGCCCGGGAACAAGACAACAAAATTGCCGAACATATGGAAAAGTGTATTTAGCAGTAGCATCGGCCATATCGAGTCCTTTCAAAGTCAATAACAATCAGCCCCTTTCGGAGCCAGTAATTATTCGTAAGTGGGAACAACTGATTTCATAAATTCAAATCATGAAGTGTAAAGTGCAAGATATCGTGCAATGATGGAAATTTTGTGAAACGAAGTTCTTTCACTGTTCCAACCGAGACATCGGCTGTTGTGCACCATGTGTTTGTTCTTCGAATGGCCAGGATCGGTAGAATAACCCAGTGATAGTTGCCGTGCAGGTAGCAAGTTTTGTCAAATAAAGTGAGTTCGCTGACCTGGCCCTAACATCAGCTGTCTTGCACTACGGGATACCTACTTGCAATGCTCAAGATCGGTAGGCTGACACAGTGACCCATTTTCGTCGATGCAGGTTCATTTCTGGATGCATGGGTGAGTCTAATTTGAATCTTCTGTCAATCTTTTTTAATTTAACGCGGGCTGCAATTGATAGGTTTATTAGTCAATCGATTAATTGATTCTACACGAATAACGAATAATTTGATATTGTTCTTAATTTGCTTATACCGAATCATTGCATTCAAGCGAGTGGTGGACACGAGGAACATCCCTGGAATAATTAGATTAGTGCAAATCGTGGAATCGTGATCCTTGTGTGCTGCAAATTTCTGTGTTGATGGATGTGTTGTTAACAATCGAGGACGGGCCAATTGCATACTTGGTTTTTGGAAACAAAATTGAGTATTGAAGGCTGCCGTCACCCTTTTTACTTGATAATCCCGTTGGGCGGGTTTCGATATGCCCATGTGGATTTTTACAAGTAAGCAGGTTGAATGCTATACATCGTAATGCGTGTGCCTTCTGAGTGCCAGATTTCACGGTGCGGTACGTCATGGTTCCTGCGGCGTCGTAGCGAATGACTACCACTGAACACAGCTGTTTGACTCGAGTCTCACGCGTCAGATTCCCCATCGGCAGGCGTTCGAACGCCGTTTTTTTAAACATCGATATCTCGTAAACAAAGCCTCAAACGGAAAAATGCCATTCTTAATTTTCGCTTTATTTTGGCCTGTAGAATCACCCCTTAAAATATTTGCATACTGTTGCGTTACACCCTGTATATGCTTTTAAGGACTTAGTATTTCGGAGACGCTTTTCCTTGATAAAAATGGGACCACTGTAGTCCACGCCCGTAGAGAGGAAAGGTCGTTGAAGGGTTACTCGATCTATGGGAAGATTTCCCATTTGATATTCTGGCATAGCTGGTTTTGCACGATGACAGGTGACGCATGATCGGATGTAACGTTTGACGGTCCGGATACCGTTGACGGGCCAATATCTTTGCCGAATGTTACTCAAGGTGGTTTGAGGTCCAGAGTGGTAATGAGACTTGTGATAATACTGTACTATCAGCTTTGTTGCGTGATGTCGAGGGGGAAGTAGTACTGGGTGCTTGGCGTCCATTCCGATAGACGCCTTCGGGATACGGCCTCCTACGCGAGGAAGTCCGTTCTCGTCGATGAACGGATTGAGGGCTCGTAATCTACTTTTGGTGTTAGACGGTGAATGTGACAGGGCTTTCAGTTCATTACTGAACTCCTTGGATTGTACAATCCTTAGGACGCATATTCTTGCGGCTTGGATCTCCTTAGGTGATAACGGACCTGAGCGTCTAGGGGCTACGAGACTGTTATGAATGAAACGTCGACAGTACGCAATAACTCGTTGTAATCTATTAAAGGTTGAGAAACGATTGATAATGTCTAGGCTCGTATCCGAATTTGTTGTGAGAACGGTCACTATGCGGCGTTCCGGTATCTCGATTGATGTGTAATTTGTGATTGGCCACGATGCTTCGCTTTCTATCAACCAGCGAGGACCGGTGTACCATAAGTTGTGATCTTTTAACTCACTCAGGTCGATGGCTCTGGAGAGACAATCTGCGGGGTTGTGTTCCGATGGCACGTGACGCCATTCCGCGTTTACTGATATTCGTTGGATTTCGCTTACGCGATTAGCAACAAACGTTTGTAGCGTGTGTGAATTTTTAATGCCATGAGTGTGCTGTTTATGAGGGTTGATAATAGTACCGCGGCACACAATTCGAGACGTGGGAGTGATTGCGTTTTAAGTGGCGCGACTCTAGACTTGGCGGTGATTAAATGAGCTGCGGTGAATCCGGTGTCATTGCTCGACCGCAGATACACACAGGCTCCGTATGCCCTTGTGCTGGCGTCGCAGAAACCGTGGATTTCTATACGTGAGGGTTTGTTTATGAGGATTCGACGCGGTATCGATAACTGCTCTAAACTGTCGAGTTGTCCTTCGAACTGGGTCCACGCCGTTTGGATGTGGACAGGTACGGACTCATCCCAATCTGTTTTTAATTGCCATAGCGTTTGTAATATTAGTTTCGCTTTTACTATGGCTGGGCCGAGCAAGCCCAGAGGGTCGAATAGTTGAGCTATCCGCGAGAGAATGGCGCGTTTGGTAATCCGCGGCAGGGTTACATCTCGATTGATGTGGTAACGTAGCGTATCGTTTTCTCGATCCCACGACAGTCCCAAGGTTTTTCTATTTTCTTCCGGAGATATTGTTAGTAGTGCATCGTCGCTGCTTGCGGATGCTGGCAGGAGTCTCCTATCATTTGAGGACCATTGCCTCAACTGGAACCCGCCTGTGCGCGTCAGTTCTATTAATTCGTCCCTGATCGTTAGTGCCTCTTGATAGTCGTCAGTACCAGTTAATAGGTCGTCAACGTAAAAGTCCGATTCTAGAACGGATGCTATCCTGGGATATCTAACCTGTTCATCCCGCGCGAGTCTTTGGAGGGTTTTTGTTGCGAGATATGGTGCCGATGTAGTCCCGTAGGTTACCGTGTTTAATTGATAAGTACCCAGTGGTTTGGAGGGATCGCTACGCCACAGTATCTTCTGATAACGTCTATCAGTCTCATCTACCAAAATTTGTCGGTACATTTTGGTGATGTCGGCTGTTAGGACGTATTTGTGTTTGCGGAAGCGGATGAGAATCGCTATGAGGTCATCTTGGATTGTGGGTCCCGTCATTAGCGCGTCGTTTAAAGATATTCCCGAGGTAGATTTCGCGGAGGCATCGAACACAACGCGTATTTTGGTAGTTAAGCTATCGTCCTTCCGCACCGCGTGGTGCGGTAGGTAAAAGCCTTCGTCTTTCTTGTCGTCTTTAATTCGTGTCATATGCCCGAGTTCCTCGTATTCGCGCATGAATTCCTTGTACTGGACACCTTGACTCGGATTGCGTATTAGTGACCGTTCCAATGTTTGGAATCGTTTGAGCGCGGCCATGTGTGAATTGCCGAGATCGCGCATGCATGGTTTCGTGGGTAATTTTACTATGTATCTGCCTGTGATATTGTCGCGACGCGTTGACCTTTCGTAGTGTGCTTCGCATTCTTTTTCCTCGGCGGAGAGAATTCGTTCGCTCGTGCACTCCTCTATTTCCCAGAATTTGGCCACCTGGGTTTCAAGGGTGCCCAGCGTAAGATGACACGTACTTGGTTCCGGGTGTGGGTTGTTCATTCCTTCGCCTACCACGACCCAACCTAGTACCGTTTTCTGGAGCATCATTTGCGATTCTGGGATCTGTATTTGTCCTACGCACAACAGTTTCCAGAATAGTTGCGCGCCTAATAGACCGTCGACTGATGCGGGTGCGCTAAATTCTGGGTCTGCTAATCGTATGTTCCGCGGTATGTCTAACAGTGATTTGTTGATGGGATCACAAGGAGCCACGTTCGTGATTTCATCCACGATTAAGAAACCTAGCTCGGCGGAGAAGTCGGTGACGCGTGATTTCATTCGCGCGATAGTGGATTGAGTGATGTGTGACTTCATCCGATTCATGCCTAGGATGGGGCGTTGAATATCCCTTGTCTTAATGCCTGATCGTTTTATGAATGATCTAGTGAGGAAATTGGATTGAGCACACGAGTCTAGAAAGACGCGGCAACGATGACGATGGCCTTTGCTATCGATAATATAAATCACGGCTGTAGCTAGAATTACTTGTTCGTCGGAGCGCAAATTTAGACAAGTTACATTGACCCGGGACGTGGATGGTTGAGGTTCGACGGTGTTCGTATGTAAGAGTGTGTTATGTCGTTTGTTGCAAACTCTACATGAACCTGATCTGCACTCGGAAACCGAGTGCCCCTTGCGTAGACAGTTGAAACATAACCCTTTATCCTTTATCATTCGTGTGCGCTCAGTTACGGGTGCTTGCGCGCGTCGTTCACACGCGTAGATTGGATGCGGTTTATTGCAAACGTCGCAATTTGATGGACTTTGTGTCGCGTACACGCGCTGCGCGGGTGCAGCATTGTTATGCGTTTGTTTGTTCGATGAACGAAGTTTGTACGTGGGCTCGGGACGGCGCGTTGTGGCTGTCACGGTTGGCTCTAGATCTTGGCACCGATCGTGTAAGAATTCGAATAATTCTTGTAATTTCGGGAATGAGGTGTTGCGCGACCTTTCCTTCCATTTGATATTGGTCTCATTATCTACTCGGAGCAATAGCAGGTGTATTAATAGAGTGTCTATGGTTGGTTGTTCGAATGTTTGCAGTGCTCGAAAGCGTGACTCGATTTCCGATATGAATGTACGTAGATCACGATGCGTAGCTTTGTTTATTGATGGGACGTCGAGCAGTGCTTGTATGTGATTGGCGACAATGATAGCTGGTTTATTGTAGAGTTTCTCCAACAATGCCCATGCGGCTCCATAGTTGGAGGATGAGTTCGAGAACGATTCTATGTGTTTTGCGGCCTCGCCTCGTAGGCAGGATCGAAGATAAACTAATTTCTTGCAATCGCTTAGACGCGGGTTTTCGTGTACCGCGGACTTGAACTGGTCAGCGAATCCCGGCCAATCTTCGTATGACCCACCAAAGTGTGGCAATTGAATTTTCGGCAATGAAACATCTTCCGCGGATTTGAGACTAGACGATTCCGTACGCGGCGAGACGCGGTCGATGTTTGCGGGCGCGATTGTTGCAGCGGTTGTTGCGTTGATTGCAAAATGTCATGGGCACGAGATCGACACGACATGTAGAAGCTTTTAATTTCTATTCGTTCTTTCATGAGAGCACCGGTTTCATCTATGCAATCTAAATCTAATTGTGTCTTCGCGAAGTTTGTATATTCCGTTTCTAGATCTGTTAAACGGAATTGTAAGTCCGAGGTGGAGTTCTCGGGAACATGCGAGTCTATGATTGAGTTGAACACTTTTAACTCGAGTTTGAAGGCCTCGCGCCTCATTTTGAGGGTTCTGACGCGATCTTCGTGAGACGGAGCCATGATTACGTTGTCGAGATTGAGGAGGTACGGGAGGAAACGAGAGTTAGGATGGTGATACGCTTAGAGTGAGCTGAATGTACGTTACCAAACGCTGCGTTGATGCACAAAGCCCGTTGTGGCGTTGTGATGTTGCGTGGCTGAAGCTGGATGATTCCTCTGGTACAGGGTGGGTTTGGCTTGTCCCACAGCTGCTGCCCTTGGTTCCTTGGCTTCAGAGATGGAGACTCAGGGTAGAGCGATGTCTCTACTGCTGCTGCGTCTCGTTGATGTTGATACAGGGTGGACTGTTATCCACTGCTTCTGTATCTTCTCGAGGATGATGACCCAGGGTAGAGCGATGTCTCTACTGCTGCTGCGTCTCGTTGATAGGTGCAAACGCTGCGTTGATGCACGAAGCCCGTTGTGGCGTTGTGATGTTGCGTGGCTGAAGCTGGATGATTCCTCTGGTACAGGGTGGGCTGGCTTGTCCCACAGCTGCTGCCCTTGGTTCCTTGGCTTCACAGATGGAGACACAGGGTAGAGCGATGTCTCTACTGCTGCTGCGTCTCGTTGATAGGTGCTGGCACAGGGTGAAGAGCCTGGTCTTCACTGCTTCCGTGGTGATTGTGTTGGATCAAACACTGATCCGGCTCGAAGGACCAAAATATTTCGGCTTTCTTCGCTTTCACTGATAGATGATTGAGAGCAAAGGTTGCCGATGCTCGTTTGGAGTTTTACGTCCAGCGGAGCGCTTTGCAGATCGAAAATATATGTATGTGATTTTCGAAACAGAGTTTAATGTGAACTTGTTTGTTACACGTGGACTGGCTGATGAGTCCTACAAATGTGTTCGCCTTGGTGGTTTGTGTGAATCTGTCTGTTGGAGTGTTTGTGTCTAAGAGCTAAAGTTTGTGGGTGTGGTTATGAATGTCTTAGTTGTCTATTGGTTTTCGCATTTTAATCTTAGCCAATAGTAATCTGGGGATTTTCTGGGGTTTGACGCTATGTGGGGGATGCTAGGTCGGTGTCACGGAGGGGGTGGAGGCGACCGAACCGCTCGGCGTTTTACTACTCCTCAATTGCGGTTATTAACCATTTTTAAGTCGGAACTACGGCGCGATGAGTTTACGGTGGGCTTCCTTTGTGTGTGTGTGAGAATGGAAATATGGTTATTGTCGGTACTGTTTGCTGTAGCGGTTCTACTCGGAACCGGGTTTTTCCGCAACACATACGTCCGTCAGGTATATAGAATCGCGCGTCATGCGCATAGAAATGCGCGTTCTGTACATTCGTACGCCCGTCCAGTACATACATCCGTGCGCCTAGTACATACATACGCCTGTCCAGTATATGGAAGCGTGCATCGGTTACATAACCACACCACTCTAGTACATGGAACAACGCGCCAAATACATACATATGTCCGTCAGGTATATAGAATCGCGCGTCATGCGCATAGAAATGCGCGTTCTGTACATACATACGCCCGTCCAGTACATACATCCGGGCGCCTAGTACATACATACGCCTGTCCAGTATATGACAGCTTGCGTTGATTACATAACGACACCCCTCTAGTACATGGAACAACGCGCCAAACACATACATACGCCCGGCCGCGACATAGCATCGCGCGTCATGTACATAGAAATGCGCGTTCTGTACATACGTACGGCCGTCCAGTCATGCATCCGGGCGCCTGGTACATACATACGCCTGTCGAGTACATCGAAGCGTGCGTCGATTATATTACGACACCCCTCTAGTACATGGAACAACGCGCCAAATACATACATACGTCCGTCAGGTAAATAGAATCGCGCGTCATGCACATAGAAATGCGCGTTCTGTACATACATACGCTCGTCCAGTACATACATCCGGGCGCCTAGTACATACATACGACTGTCCAGTATATGACAGCTTGCGTCGATTACATAACGACACCCCTCTAGTACATGGAACAACGCGCCAAACACATACATACGCCCGGCCGAGACATAGCATCGCGCGTCATGTACATAGCAATGCGCGTTCTGTACATACGTACGGCCGTCCAGTACATGCATCCGGGCGCCTGGTACATACATACGCCTGTCGAGTACATGGAATTGTGCGTCGATTGTATTACGACACCCCTCTAGTACATGGAACAACGCGCCAAATACATACATACGCCCGCCCAGGACATAGCATCGCGCGTCATGTACACAGAAATGCGCATTCTGTACATACGTACGCCCGTCCAGTACATACATCCGTGCGCCTAGTACATACATACGGCTGTCCAGTATATGACAGCGTGCGTCGATTAGATAACGACACCCCTCTAGTACATGGAACAACGCGCCAAATACATACATACGGCCGTCCGGGACATAGCATCGCGCGTCATGTACATAGCAATGCGCGTTCTGTACATACGTACGGCCGTCCAGTACATGCATCCGGGCGCCTAGTACATACATACGCCTGTCCAGTATATGACAGCGCGCGTCGATTACATAACGACACCCCTCTAGTACATGGAACAACGCGCCAAATACATACATACGCCCGCCCGGGACATAGCATCGCGCGTCATGTACACAGAAATGCGCGTTCTGTTCATACGTACGCCCGTCCAGTACATACATCCGGACGCCTAGTACATACACACGCCTGTCCAGTATATGACAGCGCGCGTCGATTACATAACGACACCCCTCTAGTACATGGAACAACGCGCCAAATACATACATACGCCCGCCCGGGACATAGCATCGCGCGTCATGTACACAGAAATGCGCGTTCTGTACATACGTACGCCCGTCCAGTACATGCATCCGGGCGTCTAATACATACATAGGCCTGTCCAGTATATGACAGCGTGCGTCGATTACATAACGACACCCCTCTAGAACATGAAACAACGCGCCAAATTCATACATACTTCCGTCAGATATATAGAATCGCGCGTCATGTACACAGAAATGCGCGTTCTGTACATACGTATGGCCGTCCAGTACATGCATCCGGGCGCCTGGTACATACATACGCCTGTCGAGTACATGGAATTGTGCGTCGATTATATTACGACACCCCTCTAGTACATGGAACAACGCGCCAAATACATACATACGTCCGTCAGGTATATAGAATCGCGCGTCTTGCACATACAAATGCGCGTTCTGTACATACGTACGGCCGTCCAGTATATACGTACGGGCGCATAGTATATACATACGCCCGTCATGTATATAGAATCGCGCGGCATGTACACAGAAATACGCGTTCTGTACATACGTACGGACGTCCAGTACATGCATCCGGGCGCCTGGTACATACATACGCCCGTCGATTACATGGAAGCGTGCGTCGATTACATAGCGACACCCCTCTAGTACATGGAACAACGCGCCAAATACATACATACGTCGGTCATGTATATAGAATCGGGCGTCATGCACATAGAAATGCACGTTCTGTACATACATACGCCCGTCCAGTACATACATCCGGGCGCCTAGTACATACATACGCCCGTCAGGTATATAGAATCGCGCGTCATGCACATAGAAATGCGCGTTCTGTACATACATACGCTCGTCCAGTACATACATCCGGGCGCCTAGTACATACATAGGCCTGTCCAGTATATGACAGCGTGCGTCGATTACATAACGACACCCCTCTAGTGCATGGAACAACGCGCCAAATACATACGTACGCCCGTCCGGGACATAGAATCGCGCGTAATGCACATAGAAATGCATGTTCTGTACATACATACGCCCGTCCAGTACATACATCCGGGCGCCTAGTACATACATACGCCTGTCAGGTATATAGAATCGCGCGTCATGCACATAGAAATGCGCGTTCTGTACATACATACGCTCGTCCAGTACATACATCCGGGCGCCTCGTACATACATACGCCTGTCCAGTACATGGAAGCGTGCGTCGATTACA
>JALHAQ010000132.1:0-36548 GCA_023838395.1 Holcopasites calliopsidis | reverse complement strand
GCACCTTTCAATCTTCTATAAATGCATAAAAGTCCGCAGTCTAATTATTAAAATGTCCATATAAAATGATTGTTCTGCTTCAGACATGATATTCTTCTAGCTGTAATTTTTCTTTCTTTTTTTTCTGTGGGTGGGGTGGGAAGACTACTAATCCAGTGTATGAGATTGTTACAGATTCACAGATGATACCAATTATTCTAAATAAAATACCAAGTATTTCAAGGAAATATGAGTACGTCAAAGGTTGGAAAGTATAATATACCATGGCAATCAAGCATTTAAATATTGATGTGATGCTGATAAAGGTAGTGAAGGAAAGTATCACCTTGGCCAAAATCCAATTACTCATTTGCCATATTGTTATTCATAGACTGCGGATTTTCGTGCAAATTCATATTTTTGGTAATGCAGTAAAAAAAGCAGAGCATTGGGAGGGAATTGTTTCACCTACCAGGTATTATAAACCGCTGCATAATTTGAATAATGAATTGCTAGTTGCGATTATAAGCATACAATTTATTGTATAATAAATTGTATACATAAATATACAAGTATACTAGTATAAATGTACAATTTATTGAATTTATTGCTTAATAAATTGTACATTTATCCATATCTCAAGTGCATCCTGTGGAATGTTGCACCTTTCAATTTTCTATAAATGCATAAAAGTCCGCAGTCTAATTATTAAAATGTCGATGTGAAATGATTGTGTTCTGCTTTAAATATGATCTTCGTTCATTTGCAATTTATTTTTCTTTTTTTTTCTAAGGGTGGGCTCGGAAGACTACTAAGAATTATTCATTTGTCATATTGTTATTCATAGACTGCGGATTTTCGTGCAAATTCATATTTTTGGTAATGCGGTGAAAAAGAGCAGTGCTTTGGTAGGGCATTGTTTCACCTACCAGGTATTATAAAGCGCTGCATAATTTGAATAGTAAATTGCGAGTTGCGATTCGATGTATATTAATTAATAAATTGTACATACAAATATACGAGTATACTAGCATAAATATACAATTTAGTGAATTTAATGTATAATAAATTGTATATTTATTCATATTAAGTGTGCATCCTGTGGAATGTTGCACCTTTCTATTTTCTATAAATGCATAAAAGTCCGCAGTCTAATTATTAAAATGTCGATGTAAAATGATTGTTCTGCTTCAAACATGATATTCTTCTACCTGCAATTTTTCTTTATTTTTTTTCTGTGGGTGGGGTGGGAAGACTACTAATCCAGTGTATGAGATTGTTACAGATTCACAGGTGATACCAATTATTCTAAATAAAATACCAAGTACTTCAAGGAAATATGAGTACGTCAAAGGTTGGAAAGTATAATATACCATGGCAATCAAGCATTAAAATATCGATGATGCTGATAAAGGTAGTGAAGGAAAGTATCACCTTTACCAAAATCCAATTATTCATTTGCCATATTGTTATTCATAGATTGCGGATTTTCGTGCAAACTCATATTTTTGGTAATGCAGTCAAAAAAGCAGAGCATTGGTAAGGCATTGTTTCACCTACCAGGTATTATAAAGCGCTGCATAATTTGAATAATAAATTGCGGGTTGCGATTAGATGTATACAATTTATTGAATAATAAATTTATTGAATAATAAATTGTATATATAAATATATATATGAGTATACTAGCATAAATATACAATTTATTGAATTCATTGAATAATAAATTGTATATTTATTCATATTAAGTGTGCATCCTGTGGAATGTTGCACCTTTCAATTTTCTATAAATGCATAAAAGTCCGCAATCAAATTATTAAAATGTCGATGTGAAATGATTGTGTTCTGCTTTAAATATGATCTTCGTTCATTTGCAATTTCTTTTTCTTTTTTTTCTTCTAAGGGTGGGCTGGGAAGACTACTAAGAATTATTCATTTGTCATATTGTTATTTATAGACTGCGGATTTTCGTGCAAATTCATATTTTTGGTAATGCGGTGAAAAAGAGCAGTGCTTTGGTAGGGCATTGTTTCACCTACCAGGTATTATAAAGCGCTGCATAATTTGAATAGTAAATTGCGAGTTGCGATTCGATGTATATTAATTAATAAATTGTACATATAAATATACGAGTATACTAGCATAAATATACAATTTAGTGAATTTAATGTATAATAAATTGTATATTTATTCATATTAAGTGTGCATCCTGTGGAATGTTGCACCTTTCAATTTTCTATAAATGCATAAAAGTCCGCTGTCTAATTATTAAAATGTCGATGTAAAATGATTGTTCTGCTACAAATACGATCTTCTTCTAGCTGCAATTATTCTTTATTTTTTTTCTGAGTGTGGGTTGGGGAGACTACTAATCCAGTGTATGAGATTGTTACAGATTCACAGGTGATACCAATTATTCTAAATAAAATACCAAGTACTTCAAGGAAATATGAGTACGTCAAAGGTTGGAAAGTATAATATACCATGGCAATCAAGCATTAAAACATCGATGATGCTGATAAAGGTAGTGAAGGAAAGTATCACCTTGGCCAAAATCCAATTACTCATTTGCCATATTGTTATTCATAGACTGCGGATTTTCGTGCAAATTCATATTTTTGGTAATGCAGTAAAAAAAGCAGAGCATTGGGAGGGAATTGTTTCACCTACCAGGTATTATAAACCGCTGCATAATTTGAATAATGAATTGCTAGTTGCGATTATAAGCATACAATTTATTGTATAATAAATTGTATACATAAATATACAAGTATACTAGTATAAATGTACAATTTATTGAATTTATTGCTTAATAAATTGTACATTTATCCATATCTCAAGTGCATCCTGTGGAATGTTGCACCTTTCAATTTTCTATAAATGCATAAAAGTCCGCAGTCTAATTATTAAAATGTCGATGTGAAATGATTGTGTTCTGCTTTAAATATGATCTTCGTTCATTTGCAATTTATTTTTCTTTTTTTTTCTAAGGGTGGGCTCGGAAGACTACTAAGAATTATTCATTTGTCATATTGTTATTCATAGACTGCGGATTTTCGTGCAAATTCATATTTTTGGTAATGCGGTGAAAAAGAGCAGTGCTTTGGTAGGGCATTGTTTCTCCTACCAGGTATTATAAAGCGCTGCATAATTTGAATAGTAAATTGCGAGTTGCGATTCGATGTATATTAATTAATAAATTGTACATATAAATATACGAGTATACTAGCATAAATATACAATTTAGTGAATTTAATGTATAATAAATTGTATATTTATTCATATTAAGTGTGCATCCTGTGGAATGTTGCACCTTTCAATTTTCTATAAATGCATAAAAGTCCGCAATCAAATTATTAAAATGTCGATGTGAAATGATTGTGTTCTGCTTTAAATATGATCTTCGTTCATTTGCAATTTCTTTTTCTTTTTTTTCTTCTAAGGGTGGGCTGGGAAGACTACTAAGAATTATTCATTTGTCATATTGTTATTTATAGACTGCGGATTTTCGTGCAAATTCATATTTTTGGTAATGCGGTGAAAAAGAGCAGTGCTTTGGTAGGGCATTGTTTCACCTACCAGGTATTATAAAGCGCTGCATAATTTGAATAGTAAATTGCGAGTTGCGATTCGATGTATATTAATTAATAAATTGTACATACAAATATACGAGTATACTAGCATAAATATACAATTTAGTGAATTTAATGTATAATAAATTGTATATTTATTCATATTAAGTGTGCATCCTGTGGAATGTTGCACCTTTCAATTTTCTATAAATGCATAAAAGTCCGCTGTCTAATTATTAAAATGTCGATGTAAAATGATTGTTCTGCTACAAATACGATCTTCTTCTAGCTGCAATTATTCTTTATTTTTTTTCTGAGTGTGGGTTGGGGAGACTACTAATCCAGTGTATGAGATTGTTACAGATTCACAGATGATACCAATTATTCTCAATAAAATACCAAGTACTTCAAGGAAATATGAGTACGTCAAAGGTTGGAAAGTATAATAGACCATGGCAATCAAGCATTAAAATATCGATGATGCTGATAAAGGTAGTGAAGGAAAGTATCACCTTGGCCAAAATCCAATTACTCATTTGCCATATTGTTATTCATAGACTGCGGATTTTCGTGCAAATTCATATTTTTGGTAATGCAGTAAAAAAAGCAGAGCATTGGGAGGGAATTGTTTCACCTACCAGGTATTATAAACCGCTGCATAATTTGAATAATGAATTGCTAGTTGCGATTATAAGCATACAATTTATTGTATAATAAATTGTATACATAAATATACAAGTATACTAGTATAAATGTACAATTTATTGAATTTATTGCTTAATAAATTGTACATTTATCCATATCTCAAGTGCATCCTGTGGAATGTTGCACCTTTCAATTTTCTATAAATGCATAAAAGTCCGCAGTCTAATTATTAAAATGTCGATGTGAAATGATTGTGTTCTGCTTTAAATATGATCTTCGTTCATTTGCAATTTATTTTTCTTTTTTTTTCTAAGGGTGGGCTCGGAAGGCTACTAAGAATTATTCATTTGTCATATTGTTATTCATAGACTGCGGATTTTCGTGCAAATTCATATTTTTGGTAATGTGGTGAAAAAGAGCAGTGCTTTGGTAGGGCATTGTTTCACCTACCAGGTATTATAAAGCGCTGCATAATTTGAATAGTAAATTGCGGGTTGCGATTCGATGTATATTATTCAATATATTGTACATATAAATATACGAGTATACTAGCATAAATATACAATTTAGTGAATTTAATGTATAATAAATTGTATATTTATTCATATTAAGTGTGCATCCTGTGGAATGTTGCACCTTTCTATTTCCTATAAATGCATAAAAGTCCGCAGTCTAATTATTAAAATGTCCATGTAACATGATTGTTCTGCTTCAAACATGATATTCTTCTACCTGCAATTTTTCTTTATTTTTTTTCTGTGGGTGGGGTGGGAAGACTACTAATCTGGTACACGAGACTGTTACAGATCCGCTGGTGACAGCAATTATTCTAAATAAAATACCAAGTATTTCAAGGAAATATGAGTACGTCAAAGGTTGGAAAGTATAATATACCATGGCAATCAAGGATTATTACTAAAAGATGGATAGAAATTATGGAACATAATCTGAGCCTCATCGATCCAATGTCCAAGGTTTGAAAACGTACTTTTTATGAAACGTTACTAACTATTTCGAGTTAGTATGTGTTTCAGAAGCTTCAAGATTATCATTTGGTCGTCGAAGAGGAGGATTCAGGGTTATTTCATACATTCCCCCCGCCCCCCAACCCCATTTTATTAGAAATACCATTTGGGTAGGCCCAATTATAAATTGAACAAATGTTTAGCTCATTATATAGGTAGGATGTTGTTTGGCTTTACAAAACTCTTAGACTTTTGCGTAGGTAGGGTTTAACAATTTCTTTTCGCGTGAGTTTCAGTCTGTCACAAGGATTGAAAGCTTATTTTTTATGTAATGTTATTAACCATTCCCAGTTAGTATCTGTTTCAGAAACTTCAAGATAATCAACTGGTATGCACTCAAGGAAGAGGATTCATGGTAATTACGTACAGATAGTACACCCCATTCTCACTCCGTCCCAGCCCCTCTTTTCCATTTTATTAAAAAAATCATTTAGGTAGGCTCAACTATAAATGGAACAAATGTTTAGCGCATTATGTAGGTAGGATTTATTTGAACGAAAACAATCGATTGTTACATAGGCAGGCTTTACACGAAACGAAACCATTAGATCTTTAGCTAGGCAGGACTTTTAACATTTTTAGATATTGTACATAGGTAGGATTTAACAATTCTTTTTTCGCGTGAGTTTCAGTCTGTTTCAAGAAACGATGAGACAGCGCTGAACGATCAGAAGTGTAATGATGTATACGTATGTGTATGGGAAAGTATCTGTTAGATTTTTATATAGGCAGGATCTTTAGATCTAAGCCTTAAATCGAGTAGCTTCGGTAGGACGCTTTTAATATTAAGTTAGATTTCTAATTAGGGGGGACGTTATTAATAGCTATAAGTTAACTTTAAGATAAGGATGCGTAGCTTTTAAGTTTTAATTAAGTAGGACACGTATTTTTATGTCTAAGATATTAGTTTGTAAGTTATAAGTAGTGTTCGGCACTGCAGTGCCCAAGTAGGCACGTTGGTGTTAAGATTAGTTAAGCATATAGTAATTAAGCGCATGTTCGTTTAACTATTAATTAGATTTACGCTACGGGACACTTGTGCTTTAAGGTACAGCCAGGCATCGTCGTTTGCTTCTTTTTTTTATGCAATTGCAGTGGGTGTAGAAAGTTCGAAACGTTTAGTATAGTAGAGTAGTCCTTCTATCTCCTTGTACAAACTCAAGTCGTTCCGATTGATTATGAAAAACATATTTCGTTTTGAAGAATGTATGAATACTTTTTACACCCATTGTCTGTTAGAATAATGGTGCATGCGTACTGTAGTGCGATTGTGCCCCCCGCGTAAAGTTAAGTTAATTTTTAAGTTAAGGGGTTTTGATTCCTGTATCCGTCTTGCAATCTTTCAATTTTGCTTTGATTTGAGAATTTTCTAAGGCGCCTCCATCTTGCTGTTTGAATTGCAGGGCGTTTAATTAACGAACGCTGTGGAAACTTACAGCAAAAGGAGCAGGGTTTCTTTGTTGTAAATTATAGTATAGTTTGGTTTAAAAACAAAAACGAAGGGTGGGAAGTGGATTAAACGTGGGTAGGGTGGGTCTCCATCGCAGCAACCTCCACGTGGTGAGACCCGGGCAATCAATTATTCGCTCTATAATTATTATTCGACTCTTTCTGCTATTTGATAAAGTGGACAAGATGAGCTTAATTATTATATAGCGAATAATTGAGCTGATTGGCTGCGCATTACATGTATCCGACATGTGATGAATGAATCGGATCGGTTTTTAGTTTTCAATGGAATTTTGTAGCAGTACGACCAGTGTTACAAGTCGTTAACTAGTATAACAATAAATTTTTAGTAGTTAAAGTCTGTTCAAATATGACCGCGTTCGGGGTCTATTTTGTTAAGGAATCTGTAGGTCGCTTAATAGATAAATGCAAATCGCTGACATTTTACCCCGCTGTATTACCCCGTTGTTGCCTCATTTTCGTATTACACGTTATTGGGATACTTTATGGGTGTAAGAAAAAGTAAGAATAACTAGTACATAACACTGTTGAGAAATATTAGAATATAATGAAAGTTAGTTTCAAAATTACTGTCACAATTATAAAATAACCGTTTTCCATAAGAAATTGGGACTTGATAGAAAAGGATAGTAAAACAATACATATAGTGTACAACTAATGATAAAATTCAGTCATTTTTCTTAAGACAGTTAATAAATAATCAAAAACGCAATAATGGCGCAATAATTATCTTGATACTCTTAGACAGGGCCGGCGATTTTGTTTGTAGAAGATAGGCATATACATCTTATAATCAAAGAATAATGAAAATTACAATAACGATAATAGCACAGACCTAAATACGTTATAAAAATGTTTTAGAAACTAAAAGTTATTGCTTATATTCTTGTAAATTAATTTACAATACATCTTATAATCAAAGAATAATGAAAATTACAATAACGATAATAGCACAGACTTAAATACGTTATGAAAATGTTTTAGAATCTAAAAGTTATTGCTTGTATTCTTGCAAATTAATTTGAAATACATCTTATAATCAAAGAATAATGAAAACTACAATACCGATAACAGCACAGACCTAAATACGTTATCAAAGTGTTTTAGAATCTAAAAGTTATTGCTTATATTCTTGTAAATTAATTTACAATACATCTTATAATCAAAGAATAATGAAAATTACAATTATGATAATAGCACAGACTTAAATACGTTATGAAAATGTTTTAGAAACTAAGAGTTATTGTCTATATTCTTGTAAATTAATTTAAAATACATCTTATAATGAAAGAATAATGAAAATTACAATAACGATAATACCACAGACTTAAATACGTTATGAAAGTGTTTTAGAAACTAAAAGTTATTGCGTATCTTCTTTTCAATTAATTTACAATACATCTTATAATCAAAGAATAATGAAAACTACAATACCGATAACAGCACAGACCTAAATACGTCATGAAAATGTTTTAGAAACTAAAGGTTATTGCTTATATTCTTGTAAATTAATTTAAAGTACATCTTATAATCAAAGAATAACGAAAATTACAATAAGGATAATAGCATACACTTAAATACATTATGAATATGTCTTAGAATCTAAAAGTTATTGCTTATATTCTTGTAAATTCATTTGAAATACATCTTACAATCAAAGAATAATGAAAACTACAATACCGATAACAGCACAGACCTAAATACGTCATGAAAATGTTTTAGAAACTAAAGGTTATTGCTTATATTCTTGTAAACTAATTTACAATACATCTTATAATCAAAGAATAATGAAAATGACAATTATGATAATAGCACAGACCTAAATACGTTATGAAAGTGTTTTAGGAACTAAAAGTTATTGCGTATATTCTTTTAAATTAATTTACAATACATATAATCAAAGAATAATGAAAACTACAATTCCGATAACAGCACAGACATAAATACGTTATGAAAATGTTTTAGAAACTAAGAGTTATTGTCTATATTCTTGTAAATTAATTTAAAATACATCTTATATTGAAAGAATAATGAAAATTACAATAACGATAATACCACAGATTTAAATACGTTATGAAAGTGTTTTGGAAACTAAAAGTCATTGCTTATATTCTTGTAAATTAATTTACAATACATATAATCAAAGAATAATGAAAACTACAATTCCGATAACAGCACAGACCTAAATACGTCATGAAAATGTTTTAGAAACTAAAGGTTATTGCTTATATTCTTGTAAATTAATTTAAAGTACATCTTATAATCAAAGAATAACGAAAATTACAATAAGGATAATAGCATACACTTCAATACATTATGAATATGTCTTAGAATCTAAAAGTTATTGCTTATATTCTTGTAAATTCATTTGAAATACATCTTACAATCAAAGAATAATGAAAACTACAATACCGATAACAGCACAGACCTAAATACGTCATGAAAATGTTTTAGAAACTAAAGGTTATTGCTTATATTCTTGTAAATTAATTTAAAGTACATCTTATAATCAAAGAATAACGAAAATTACAATAAGGATAATAGCATACACTTCAATACATTATGAATATGTCTTAGAATCTAAAAGTTATTGCTTATACTCTTGTAAATTAATTTACAATACATCTTATAATCAAAGAATAATGAAAATGACAATTATGATAATAGCACAGACCTAAATACATTATGAAAGTGTTTTAGGAACTAAAAGTTATTGCGTATATTTTTGTAAATTAATTTACAATACATCTTATCATCAAAGAATAATGAGAACTACAATACCGATAACAGCACAGCCATAAATGCGTTATGAAAGTGTTTTAGGAACTAAAAGTTATTGCGCATATTCTTTTACATTAATTTACAATACATATAATCAAAGCATAATGAAAATTGCAATAACGATAACAGCACAGACCTAAATACGTTGTGAAAATGTCTTAGACACTAAAAGTTATTGCTTATATTCTTGTAAATTAATTTACAATACATCTTATCATCAAAGAATAATGAAAACTACAATACTGATAACAGCACAGACATAAATACGTTATGAAAGTGTTTTAGGAACTAAAAGTTATTGCGTATATTCTTTTACATTAATTTACAATACATATAATCAAAGCATAATGAAAATTGCAATAACGATAACAGCACAGACCTAAATACGTTGTGAAAATGTCTTAGACACTAAAAGTTATTGGTTATATTCTTGTAAATTAATTTACAATACATCTTATCATCAAAGAACAATGAAAACTACAATTCCGATAACAGCACAGACCTAAATACGTTATGAAAGTGTTTTTGAAACTAGAAGTTATTGCATATCTTCTTTTAAATTAATTTACAATACATATAATCAAAGAATAATGAAAACTACAATTCCGATAACAGCACAGAGTTAAATACGTTGTGAAAATGTCTTAGAAACTAAAAGTTATTGCATATATTCTTGTCAATTAATTTACAATACATCTTATCATCAAAGAATAATGAAAACTACAATTTCGATAACAGCACAGACCTAAATACGTTATGAAAGTGCTTTAGAAACTAAAAGTTATTGCTTATATTCTGCAGAATTAATTTACAATACATGTAATCAAAGAATAATGAAAACTACAATTCCGATAACAGCACAGACTTGAATACGTTATGAAAGTGTTTTAGAAACTAAAAGTTATTGCTTATATTCTGCACAATTAATTTACAATACATGTAATCAAAGAATAATGAAAACTACAATTCCGATTACAGCACAGACTTAAATACGTTATGAAAGTGTTTTATAAACTAAAAGTTATTGCTTATATTCTTGTAAATTAATTTACAATACATCTTATCATCAAAGAATAATGAGAACTACAATTCCGATAACAGCACAGACCTAAATACGTTATGAAAATGTTTTAGAAACTAAAAGTTATTGCGTATATTCTTGTAAATTAATTTACAATACATCTTATCATCAAAGAATAATGAGAACTACAATACTGATAACAGCACAGACATAAATACGTTATGAAAGTGTTTTAGGAACTAAAAGTTATTGCGTATATTCTTTTCAATTAATTTACAGTACATATAATCAAAGAATAATGAAAATTGCAATAACGATAACAGCACAGACCTAAATACGTTATGAAAGTGTTTTAGAAACTAAAAGTTATTGCTTATATTCTTGTAAATTAATTTGCAATACATCTTATCATCAAAGAATAATGAGAACTACAATACCGATAACTGCAAAGACATAAATACGTTATGAAAGTGTCTTAGGAACTAAAAGTTATTGCTTATATTCTTTTTAATTAATTTACAATACATATAATCAAAGAATAATGAAAACTACAATTCCGATAACTGCACAGAGTTAAATACGTTGTGAAAATGTCTTAGAAACTAAAAGTTATTGCATATATTCTTGTCAATTAATTTACAATACATCTTATCATCAAAGAATAATGAAAACTACAATTTCGATAACAGCACAGACCTAAATACGTTATGAAAGTGCTTTAGAAACTAAAAGTTATTGCTTATATTCTGCAGAATTAATTTACAATACATGTAATCAAAGAATAATGAAAACTACAATTCCGATAACAGCACAGACATAAATACGTTATGAAAATGTTTTAGAAACTAAGAGTTATTGTCTATATTCTTGTAAATTAATTTAAAATACATCTTATAATGAAAGAATAATGAAAATTACAATAACGATAATACCACAGACTTAAATAGGTTATGAAAGTGTTTTAGAAACTAAAAGTTATTGCGTATCTTCTTTTAAATTAATTTACAACACATCCTATAATCAAAGAATAATGAAAATTGCAATAACGATAACAGCACAGACATAAATACGTTATGAAAGTGTTTTAGGCACTAAAAGTTATTGCGTATATTCTTTTAAATTAATTTACAATACATCTTATAATCAAAGAATAATGAAAACTACAATACTGATAACAGCACAGACATAAATACGTTATGAAAGTGTTTTAGGAACTATAAGTTATTGCTTATATACTTGTAAATTAATTTACAATACATCTTATAATCAAAGAATAATGAAAACTACAATACCGATAACAGCACAGAGTTAAATACGTTATGAAAGTGTTTTAGGAACTAAAAGTTATTGCTTATATTCTGCAGAAATAATTTACAATACATATAATCAAAGAATAATGAATACTACAATTCCGATAACAGCACAGACCTAAATACGTTATGAAAGTGTCTTAGAAACTAAAAGTTATTGCTTATATACTTGTAAATTAATTTACAATACATCTTATAATCAAAGAATAATGAAAACTACAATACCGATAACAGCACAGAGTTAAATACGTTATGAAAGTGTTTTAGGAACTAAAAGTTAATGCGTATATTCTTTTACATTAATTTACAGTACATATAATCAAAGAATAGTGAAAACTACAATTCCGATAACAGCACAGACCTAAATACGTTATGAAAGTGTTTTAGAAACTAAAAGTTATTGCTTATATTCTTGTAAATTAATTTACAATACATCTTATAATCAAAGAATAATGAAAACTACAATACCGATAACAGCACAGTGTTAAATACGTTATGAAAGTGTTTTAGGAACTAAAAGTTATTGCTTATATTCTGCAGAATTAATTTACAATACATATAATCAAAGAATAATGAAAACTACAATTCCGATAACAGCACAGACCTAAATACGTTATGAAAATGTCTTAGAGACTAAAAGTTATTGCGTATCTTCTTTAAATTAATTTAGAATACATATAATCAAAGAATAATGAAAATTACAATAACGATAACAGCACAGACCTAAATACGTCATGAAAATGTTTTAGAAACTAAAGGTTATTGCTTATATTCTTGTAAATTAATTTGAAATACATCTTACAATCAAAGAATAATGAAAATGACAATTATGATAATAGTACAGACCTAAATACGTTATGAAAATGTCTTAGAAACTAAAAGTTATTGCTTATGCTCTTGTAAATTAATTTACGATACATCTTATAATCAAAGAATAAGGAAAATTGCAATAACGATAACAGCACAGACCTAAATACATTATGAAAGTGTTTTAAGAACTAAAAGTTATTGCGTATATTCTTTTAAATTAATTTACAATACATATAATCAAAGAATGATGAAAACTACAATTCCGATAACAGCACAGACATAAATACATTATGAAAATGTTTTAGAAACTAAAGGTTATTGCTTATATTCTTGTAAATTAATTTAAAGTACATCTTACAATCAAAGAATAATGAAAACTACAATACCGATAACAGCACAGACCTAAATACGTTATGAAAATGTCTTAGAAACTAAAAGTTATTGCGTATATTCTTGTAAATTAATTTACAATACATCTTATAATCAAAGAATAATGAAAACTACAATACCGATAACAGCACAGAGTTAAATACGTTATGAAAGTGTTTTAGGAACTAAAAGTTAATGCGTATATTCTTTTACATTAATTTACAGTACATATAATCAAAGAATAGTGAAAACTACAATTCCGATAACAGCACAGACCTAAATACGTTATGAAAGTGTTTTAGAAACTAAAAGTCATTGCTTATATTCTTGTAAATTAATTTGCAATACATATAATCAAAGAATAATGAAAATTACAATAACGATAACAGCACAGACCTAAATACTTTATGAAAATGTTTTAGAAATTAATAGTTATTGCTTATACTCTGGTAAATTAATTTAAAATACATATTATGATGAAAGAATAATGAAAACTACAATACCGATAACAGCACAGAGTTAAATACGTTATGAAAGTGTTTTAGGAACTAAAAGTTATTGCTTATATTCTGCAGAAATAATTTACAATACATATAATCAAAGAATAATGAATACTACAATTCCGATAACAGCACAGACCTAAATACGTCATGAAAATGTTTTAGAAACTAAAGGTTATTGCTTATATTCTTGTAAATTAATTTGAAATACATCTTACAATCAAAGAATAATGAAAATGACAATTATGATAATAGTACAGACCTAAATACGTTATGAAAATGTGTTAGAAACTGAAAGTTATTGCTTATATTCTGAAAAATTAATTTACAATACATATAATCAAAGAATAATGAAAACTACAATTCCGATAACAGCACAGACCTAAATACGTTATGAAAATGTCTTAGAGACTAAAAGTTATTGCGTATCTTCTTTTAAATTAATTTACAATACGCATAATCAACGAATAATGAAAATTACAATACCGATAACAGCACAGACCTAAAGACGTTATGAAAATGTCTTAGAAACTAAAAGTTATTGCGTATATTCTTGTAAATTAATTTACAATACATCTTATAATCAAAGAATAATGAAAATTGCAATAACGATAACAGCACAGACTTAAATACGTTGTGAAAATGTCTTAGAAACTAAAAGCTATTGCGTATCTTCTTTTAAATTAATTTACAATACATCTTATAATCAAAGAATAATGAAAATTACAATAACGATAACAGCAGAGACCTAAATACGTTATGAAAGTGTTTTAGGAACTAAAAGTTATTGCGTATATTCTTTTAAATTAATTTACAATACATATAATCAAAGAATAATGAAAACTACAATTCCGATAACAGCACAGACCTAAATACGTCATGAAAATGTTTTAGAAACTAAAGGTTATTGCTTATATTCTTGTAAACTAATTTACAATACATCTTATAATCAAAGAATAATGAAAATTACAATAACGATAACAGCAGAGACCTAAATACGTCATGAAAATGTTTTAGAAACTAAAGGTTATTGCTTATATTCTTGTAAATTAATTTGAAATACATCTTACAATCAAAGAATAATGAAAATGACAATTATGATAATAGTACAGACCTAAATACGTTATGAAAATGTGTTAGAAACTGAAAGTTATTGCTTATATTCTGAAAAATTAATTTATAATACATATAATCAAAGAATAATGAAAACTACAATTCTGATAACAGCACAGACCTAAATACGTTATGAAAATGTCTTAGAAACTAAAAGTTATTGCGTATATTCTTTTAAATTAATTTACAATACATATAATCAAAGAATGATGAAAACTACAATTCCGATAACAGCACAGACATAAATACGTCATGAAAATGTTTTAGGAACTAAAGGTTATTGCTTATATTCTTGTAAACTAATTTACAATACATCTTATAATCAAAGAATAATGAAAATGACAATTATGATAATACCACAGACCTAAATACTTTATGAAAGTGTTTTAGGAACTAAAAGTTATTGCGTATATTCTTTTAAATTAATTTACAATACATCTTATAATCAAAGAATAATGAAAATGACAATTATGATAATAGCACAGACCTAAATACGTTATGAAAGTGTTTTAGGAACTAAAAGTTATTGCGTATATTCTGTTAAATTAATTTTCAATACATATAATCAAAGAATAATGAAAACTACAATTCCGATAACAGCACAGACCTAAATACGTTATGAAAGTGCTTTAGAAACTAAAAGTTATTGCTTATATTCTGCAGAATTAATTTACAATACATGTAATCAAAGAATAATGAAAACTACAATTCTGATAACAGCACAGACCTAAATACGTTATGAAAATGTCTTAGAAACTAAAAGTTATTGCTTATATTCTTGTAAATTAATTTAAAGTACATCTTACAATCAAAGAATAATGAAAACTACAATACCGATAACAGCACAGACCTAAATACGTTATGAAAGTGTTTTAGGAACTAAAAGTTATTGCGTATATTCTTTTAAATTAATTTACAATACATATAATCAAAGAATAATGAAAACTACAATTCCGATAACAGCACAGACCTAAATACGTCATGAAAATGTTTTAGAAACTAAAGGTTATTGCTTATATTCTTGTAAACTAATTTACAATACATCTTATAATCAAAGAATAATGAAAATGACAATTATGATAATAGCACAGACCTAAATACGTTATGAAAGTGTTTTAGGAACTAAAAGTTATTGCGTATATTCTGTTAAATTAATTTACAATACATATAATCAAAGAATAATGAAAACTACAATTCCGATAACAGCACAGACATAAATACGTTATGAAAATGTTTTAGAAACTAAAAGTTATTGCTTATACTCTGGTAAATTAATTTAAAATACATATTATGATGAAAGAATAATGAAAACTACAATAACGATAACAGCACAGGCCTAAATACGTTATACAATGTTTAAGAAACTAAAAATTATTGCTTATATTCTTGTAAATTCATTTGAAATACATCTTACAATCAAAGAATAATGAAAACTACAATACCGATAACAGCACAGACCTAAATACGTCATGAAAATGTTTTAGAAACTAAAAGTTATTGCGTATCTTCTTTTCAATTAATTTACAATACATCTTATAATCAAAGAATAATGAAAATTACAATAACGATAACAGCACAGACCTAAATACTTTATGAAAATGTTTTAGAAACTAAAAGTTATTGCTTATACTCTGGTAAATTAATTTAAAATACATATTATGATGAAAGAATAATGAAAACTACAATAACGATAACAGCACAGGCCTAAATACGTTATACAATGTTTTAGAAACTAAAGGTTATTGCTTATATTCTTGTAAATTAATTTAAAGTACATCTTATAATCAAAGAATAATGAAAATTACAATTCCGATAACAGCACAGACCTAAATACGTCATGAAAATGTTTTAGAAACTAAGAGTTATTGTCTATATTCTTGTAAATTAATTTAAAATACATCTTATAATGAAAGAATAATGAAAATTACAATAACGATAATACCACAGACTTAAATACGTTATGAAAGTGTTTTAGAAACTAAAAGTTATTGCGTATCTTCTTTTCAATTAATTTACAATACATCTTATAATCAAAGAATAATGAAAACTACAATACCGATAACAGCACAGACCTAAATACGTCATGAAAATGTTTTAGAAACTAAAGGTTATTGCTTATATTCTTGTAAATTAATTTAAAGTACATCTTATAATCAAAGAAGAATGAAAATTACAATAACGATAACAGCACAGACCTAAATACGTTATGAAAATGTTTTAGAAACTAAAAGTTATTGCTTATACTCTTGTAAATTAATTTAAAATACATATTATGATGAAAGAATAATGAAAACTACAATAACGATAACAGCACAGACCTAAATACGTTATACAAATGTTTTAGAAACTAAAGGTTATTGCTTATATTCTTCTAAATTAATTTAAAGTACATCTTATAATCTAAGAATAATGAAAATCACAATAAGGATAGTAGCAAAGACCTAAATACGTTATAAAAATGTCTTAGAAACTAAAATTTATTGTTTATATTCTTGTGAATTCATTTGAAATACATCTTACAATCAAAAATAATGAAAATAATAATAAGGATAATAGCATAGTCTTAAATACGTTATGAATATGTCTTAGAATCTAAAAGTTATTGCTTATATTCTTGTAAATTCATTTGAAATACATCTTACAATCAAAGAATAGTGAAAACTACAATATCGATAGCAGCACAGACCTAAATACGTTATGAAAATGTTTTAGAAACTAAAGGTTATTGCTTATATTCTTGTAAATTAATTTAAAGTACATCTTATAATCAGAGAATAATGAAAATTACAATAACGATAACAGCACAGACCTAAATACGTTATGAAAATGTTTTAGAAACTAAAAGTTATTGCTTATACTCTTGTAAATTAATTTAAAATACATATTATGATGAAAGAATAATGAAAACTACAATAACGATAACAGCACAGACTTAAATACGTTATATCCGACGGCCGTCGCTAAATGGTTCCTTCCACGTCCGTCGCTTAATCTCTTTACTAAAAAGACAGTCCTAACTATTAATCCGAAACATGAATAGAGGCGTGAATGGGCGGGGGTGTTTATCCGAAATCCAAATCGCGTTCAGTGCTATTTCCAATTGGGCTGCTTAGCGTGCAAGCGTGGCTTAGCAAATGGTGCATAATAGATTCTTCCGACGGGATGCTACCCAAGTACCAATTCTCCGGTTTCACTTTATCGCCGTGTACGTACGTTTACTTGTTTCCATTGAGTAGTACGCGATTAATTAGCAATTGTTTTAACATCGCGGGAATAGATTGAATAGTTTTGCGACAACGAAAGAATACGTGCATTCTACTGTAAGATCGTTCGATCGACAATCCGACGGCCGTCGCTAAATGATTTCGTCCACGGCTGTGGCTGAATTTCTTTACTAAAAAGCAGTCGTAATTATCAATCTAAGACATCGATCGACGGCGTAGAGGGGAGGGGGCGCTGTTCCGTAATCGGAAGCGCGATCGCAGTGTCATTAACAATTGGGTTGTCGTTGCGCGCGAACGTGTCTTGACAAATGGCGCGTAATGAACTCTTCCGACGGGACGCTACCTAAGTGCCAATTCTTCGGCTTGCCTTTATCCGCCATGTACGTACGTTTACTTGCTTCCATTGAGTAGTGCGCGATTAATTAGCAATTGTTTTAACATCGCGGGAATAGATTAAATAGTTTTGCGACAACGAAAGAATACGTGCATTCTACTGAAAGATCGTTCGATCGAAAATCCGACGGCCGTCGCTAAACGCTTTCGTCCACGGCTGTGGCTAAATGCATTCGCCCACAGCCGTCGCTAAATTTCTTTATTTAGAAACAGTCGTAATTATTAATCTAAGGCATCGTTAGACACCGTAAAGGGAGGGGGGGTGGAGCGCTGTTCGGAAGTCGGAAGCGTGATCGCAGTGCCATTAGCAATTGGGTTGTCGTTGCGCGCGAACGTGTCTTGACAAATGGCGCGTAATGAACTCTTCCGACGGGACGCTACCTAAGTGCCAATTCTTCGGCTTCACTTTATCGCCATGTACGTACGTTTACTTGTTTCCATTGAGTAGTGCGCGATTAAGTAGCAATTGTTTTAACATCGCGGGAATAGATTAAATAGCTTTGCGACAACGAAAGAATACGTGCATTCCACTGAAAGATCGTTCGATCGACAATCCGACGGCCGTCGCTAAATGATTTCGTCCACGGCTGTGGCTGAATTTCTTTACTAAAGAGCAGTCGTAATTATTAATCTATGGCATCGATATTTGGCGTAGAGGGGTGGGGGCACTGTTCCGAAATCGGAAGCGCGATCGCAGTGCCATTAGCAATTGGGTTGTCGTTGCGCGCGAACGTGTTTTGACAGATGGCGCGTAATGGACTCTTCCGACGGGACGCTACCTAAGTGCCAATTCTTTGGCTTGCCTTTATCCGCCATGTACGTACGTTTACTTGCTTCCATTGAGTAGTGCGCGATTAATTAGCAATTGTTTTAACATCGCGGGAATAGATTAAATAGTTTTGCGACAACGAAAGAATACGTGCATTCCACTGAAAGATCGTTCGATCGACAATCCGACGGCCGTCGCTAAATGCTTTCGTCCACAGCCGTCGCTAAATTTCTTTACTGAAAGGCAGTCGTAATTATTAATTCTAGACATCGATAGAAGGCGTAGAGGGGGAGAGGGCACTTTTCTAAAATCCGAAACGCGATCGCTGTACCATTTCCAATTGCATTGTCGTAGTGTGCGAACGTGTCTTGACAAATAACGGATAATGAACTCTTCCGACGGGACATTACCTAATATGTACCAATTCTCCGGTTTCACTTTATCGCCGTGTACGTACGTTTACTTGTTTCCATTGAGTAGTACGCGATTAATTAGCATTTGTTTTAACATCGCGGGAATAGATTAAATAGTTTTGCGACAATTAAAGAATACATACGTGCATTGTCTAAATGGTTACGTGTCGTCGCTAAATGGTATAGTCCACGACCATCTTAATGGTTTGCCCGCGGCCGTCCGTAAAATTTTTACGCGGTGGGCCGTCACTGAATTCCTTTGTTAACGAAAGAGTTGTAATTCTTCTATTAGAAGTTACTATTTAGTTGAGAACATCGGATTGGGGCGGGGGGAAAGTTTTTCCCGCAATCGTATTACGAACACAGCCGTGGCCAAGGTGAAAGAGAGGGGCGCGGTGTCATTAACTCTTGGGTCGTTGTAGCGTACAGACGTGTCAATAAGCCGTGCGTACCGACGCGACGTCACGTACCGATTCTTCGACTTCGCTTTTCACAACGTACGCTCCTTTACTTGTTTTAATTAACTAATACGGGTTCAATTAGCATTCGCTTTAGCATTTTGGAAGTAGATTGAACAGTTATTCGAGATTATCTTGTCGCTGGCTTGTATCTACGATCGAGGGCGAACGCGTCTCTTCTTTCGGTAGCGACGCCTAGGTTAGCTTCGATACGAAGTTAATCGACAATTCATCGCTACTTTTTGGCATTACTTGAAGAATTCTTTCGGTCTTACTGTACTCTGTTGATCGAGCATTCGGGTTTTGCAAAAGTTAAAGAATACGCGCATTGCAATAGAAGCCTCATTCGATTAACAAGCCAACGGCCTTGCGAATGCTAATACGTATTTACTTCGGTAACTGTAGCGCGATTTCTTAAAGTTGTTCTTCTTTTGTTACAGGTCTGGTACAGAAAGAATGGAAATTGAGTTGCAGCTTGAGTTGGAAGGAATACGTATAATAATCCAGCTGCACAGGGTAACAAAGTATTATGCTGGTGGATTGGTAACAAATTAATTAACATATTTGCTCATGTGTATAATCTTGTTATTCATAAATGTGTTTTCTTTGTATAATTTGACTTTGGTAATGAGCGATACATCACTGATATGTATTTCACGTTGAATTTACACGTCATAACGATGTGTAAATTCAACAGTACAAACGAGTGAATGAATATCTCAAAAGTTTTTAACGAAAAACAGTTGAAATATTCATGTACCATTGTATTTTGGTCGATTTCGCTTCGTAGCTTCGTCATTGTTTTCCTCGGCACTGTTTTTATCTCTATGCTCGGTCACAAGTGCGGTTGAGTTGTATTTTCGCCGCAGGATTAGCCGCGTCCCGCGTAATTGTAATCCTGCCCTTGATGCATGGTAGTTTCCGAGTTTTTATTACTGCGCAAGCAGTATCACGAGAATTTGTACCAACGCGACATAGTTCATTGATAGGCACACGAATGTGTTTGAAACTTTCACAACAAACATTCACGGTACAGTTTTGCTAAATGTATCGCATTACCTACAGTCTTCAATACATATAAGAATATGAAATTACAGGGTTTTAAAAGGATTCACAAATACTCAGAAGTATTTGAATCTAAATAATAATATTATTTCAGCATTGATAGAAAACATATCAGTATTTCCTCAACAGACGACGAGAAGGGGAAATAAGATGCAAATCTCTGTCGATTTATTTGTTCCCCGTCCCCCACCCCCCTTTCTAGGATCACCTACTCCAGTGATCAGGACGATCATCGGGCAATGCTCCATCATTCAACGATGTAAGTATCTTTATAGTTTATTAATCGTTTCTTCTTTTTCCTTTAATAAACTTTCGTTTTCATCATATAGAATTAATTGTAAGAACAAATGAGTAACCAAACTCGTTCCTTTTGTGTTTCAGCGGGTTCGGTTCGTCGGTATTTGGACAATTTTGGCGATCGCCCGCGATGCGATCGGTAGAGTCAGTGTTTGTTCCGTTCAAGTTTTATTTTTGTATCGAGTCAGTGAGTTCGCCGATGTTAAATATTAAGCGGTCGCGAAAGTAGTATGTTTTTTTTTATCGTTTCGGATTAGAGTCATGTGTCCTGCTCCTGTGATCGGGCGATCATCGGGCACGCTGCGTCAGACAGCAACGTAAGTATCATCATAGTTTCTTCACCCTTCTTTTTTCAATAATCTTGCACTTTCATTATCCAGAACTAATTGTACGGGCAAATGAGTAACCAATTTCGCTCCTTTTATTTTCCAGTGGCTTCCAGTTCCTCCATGGTTCTGGTGGTTGGCAACTTTTGGTGATCGCGCGCAATGCGATCGGTAGAGTCAGTGCTTTTTGATCCGTTCATGTTCTTTTCCATTGCTTTAAGAGCGCAGCCGCTCTGAGTGAAGTTAGATGTAGTAATGATACGCGATATTAGAGTCAGTGAGTACACCGATTACAAGTTGTGTTTAGTAATAATACGCGATATTAGAGTCAGTGAGTGCGTCGGCTACAAGCTGTGATCAGGACGATCATCGGGCAATGCGGCATCATCCCACAACGTAAGTATCTTCATCGTTTATTAATACTTTTTTTTTAATGGTCTTGAATTTTTATTATCAGGCTTCGATTGCGATAATGAGTTACAAATGAGGTTTCTTTTAATATGTTACAGCAGCATCCCTGATGACTTCCCACAGCATCCATGGTGGCTTCCCGGAGCATCCCCGATGACTTCCCACGGCATCCCTGGTGGCTTCCCGGAGCATCCCTGATGACATCCTGCAGTATCGTCGCATGGGTAGAGTGAGTACCCCAAGATTGGGCATTTCAAGTTCCTCCGGTCACTCAATCATGCCGCAGGACGAAAGGTCCGAAACGGCACGGGTGACTGGTTGTATTACGTAGAATTTTTTGCCAAGCACAGTGACCGTGGGTATATGCAAATATACTCATGAGTAGTAACATTATTTCATTGTTTTATATTAGATGAGGCTAGGTCTTCTTGTACTACGCGATTTTTCATATTTTAGTAATGTTAAATTCGGGATTTAGTATAAAAGAATATCTATTCCTGACAATTAACAGGAATCCCTTTCAATTGAAAAATATCTTTGCCAAATATATTTTCACTATTCGAGTATTTGCTCGAATAAGTATGAAATAATTAGTTAAATGCATAGTGACGTTGAATATCAAATGAAATGATATGAATATTCAAGTTAGTTTTTAGTGCTGAAGTCGGATACCCTCCGACTTCGTTCATAATTGTAACTACTGCACAATGATAACATCCACGCATATTATTATTGCTGTGGTAGCGACAATGAGTATATCTTGTCTTCGACTTTTGCCGCGTATCACTTTGCTCTCTGCGTATCGGAATTATCGAATAACTGAGTTTATTCGATATCCGTACCAGAATCTTTAGCGTATAAAGACATCGGTATCTCGTTTTTCCTTGCGACGCATAAATCGAACAAAATGTACAAGAAGACAATTCGTGACGGGTAGTTTTCGAAGTCAAGGCAGCAATCTTAACACCAAACTGGCGTTTTAGACGAAATGCCTTGATGACGGGAACGCCCGAGGATGTTTTAATTAACTTGTTCAATTTATTCGAGTCATTCTCTTGTTCAGAATTCTAGCGTAATAAATTAACGTAGAGTTACTTGAATATCCTTTTACAATAGAGTCATTGATTTGCTTTTTCAATAAATTAGAGTCGTTCAGTTAACTTTCTGATAAAATAGAGTCATTAAACTTTCATTTCAAATAAAGTTAAGTCATATTGGTGAAATGCTTAGCCCGTTAGAAAATGTATATGTATTAATCACATTTTTAGATGAGGATTTTCAGGTTTAACCCCTTCCGTGTTCACTGCCTCGATCCCTTTCACGTGCCCAGGTGCTACTTGATTGGGAAAAAGGCGGTGGGCATGATGACCCTAATTTTTAAGCTAATCATGTGTTGTTGGCGGCTGGCAATGCATTGGTTTATCGTGCACGACGTACATTCCGCATTGTGTGTGTGCTTAGGCTGTGGATTTGCGTCGTTTCGTTTGAAATAGTAATTAGTAGCTTCAGTGTTCAATTCAATCACGAATGTAGCGCATTCGTATTCTTTGAACATCCAATTGTTGCACAAACTGTGCTATTCCTTACAAATATCTCTCCATTCCTTAGAAATAAATTGCCACTCATTCTAAATATATTGCCGATACAGCGGGTAGTTTATTAACTTTTTAAAACGTCGATCTGCCTTTTATCGCGAGAACGCAAGGATCCCAGGCATTGCCAGTCGATTTCAGTGAAATGGTACGTACCTTAGAGTGTGTTTGATGTATGCTCGCGCTCGGGTGTCGGAGGCGTCCCGGGACGTCCTCCCTAGTGTAGGCCCTTGCACCCGGGCGTTTGTGTGAGAACCGTGGAGCGTATGCTTTTTTTTGGTGTGTGTGCTTTGCCATTTTTAAATATAGGGTGAGGTAGGATAGGTAACTTACCGTCTGGTGTGTGTGTTAAATATAAGTAGGTAGGGCCGGGCAGGTTGACACATTCTCTGATCGGGTAGGCCCACTTTTTCGCGTGTTCAACCTGTTTCAGGAAATCTGAGATTGAAAAGTCAAGTGCTTAGCTGGGCGCGAGCGAAGAATGCGTTCGCCTCTGGCTTTGCTCGTTGACTTTTCGAACTCCACCCGCGGTCGCGGTCGCGTATTAGGCCCCGAAACGAACTCGCATTCAGGCTCGAGACTGCTCGTGCGCACGAAGAACGATTCTTGAATTTAATCGTTAATTTTGCCATTTTCTGCAATGGCATCTTTTACGATTATACTCGGTCGTGATTCGTCCACGAGTGTTCCATCTAGATCCGCGTTTTCACATTTTTATTTCACCTTTGTATGTTTTTCCTTGGTTTCCGAATAGAGTCTCGAGCTTAGACTAAGTTTCAGCGGGCATCGCGCCCGAAGAAAAGAAGAGGCCACGGGCCGAAGAGGCCCGGCAAACTGCCACTCAAGAGGGCAACTACTAATGGCTCTGCATTCTCAAAAAGAATGGAGAGTCATTCTTTGTTACTACTTTGTCACTGTGCTTGATTTAGCTGCATGTAGTAGTATTTTCAGCTTGGCCCGTTGCGGCCCAACGATCCCTGGGCAAAAATCGCGTTTTCATTAGAGTCGCGCAAAATTTGAGAACGGCTTGAATTAGAGTCGCGAGAGATGAAACTCGGATTTTTAATTAGTGTCGCGAGATATTTAATTTTCGCGTATTCTTAGAGTTTCGGACAAGTTCGCGGATTTCTAGGTAGAGTTGCGACTGCCTCAAGTCTTCGGTTTTGCAGTAGAGTTGCGAAAAATATGAATATCGCGTTTTCGTTAGGTAGAGTTGCGCATATATCGCTTCACGGTTTTTCTTAGAGTTGCGATGAAATAGAAATCGCGTTTGATTTAGCGTTGCGACTGATGTATCGCGTTTGTCTTTGCAAATTTGTTCTTTTTAGATTTTAGTTTTGTAATAGCTTCTAATTCTTGCGGCAACTGCATTTGCCCATTTCTTATCATATCTCATTTTCTCAGATAATAGTATAGTAGCTTCCAATTAAATTCTCAGAGAATTTTCTGTTCATCTTTATTGAATTACTTTGTTAGGGTCACTCTTAAATGTTAGCGTTGCGAAGAAAATTGCATCGCGAGTTCCAGTTAGCGTTGCGTTTAACAAAGATCGCGTTTTTAATTAGAGTTGCGAACACAAGTGCCCAATTGCTCCTATCTGGGAGCACGCATCTGAGCCACGTGGACAGTGGCACATCATCGGCAGCCAAGGACCACGGTTGCACACCCTCCCGCTGCCCCCTTAGAGTTGCGATTTACTAAATAATTGGTGCATAGAGTGTAGAGTCAGTACTTTATTAGTGTTGCGTCGTATCGCGAATTTGCTAATATTTCTTATTTCTTTTTAATTAGAGTTTAATTTGTTGAATTAGAGTTTCCTTTTGGTATTGATATTTGAAGCACCACTCGCGTTTAATTAGTGTTGCGAAAGATAATTTTCCACTCACGGTGTGAGCGAGTGGACTTGTCGGTAGCCCTTCCGGCTACCTATTCCTTCTTCTTTTAGTCAGATTTGTGAACCCCATTCCCCAATTGCTCCTATCCGGGAGCGCGTTCCTGAGTCACCTGGATGGTGGCATGTTGCTGAGCTACCTTGGATGGTAGCACATCATCGACAGCCAAGGACCACGGCTGCAACCAAGCCCCCAGCCCCCCTTAGAGTTGCGTTTTACTAAATAATTGGTGCATAGAGTGTAGAGTCAGTGTTTTATTAGTGTTGCGTCGAATCGCGAATTTGCTGAAATTTCATTTGTTTCATTGTATTAGAGTTTAATCTGTTGAATTACAGTTTAATCTGTTGAATTAGAGTTCAATTTGTTGAATTAGAGTTTAATCCGTTGAATTAGAGTTTCCTTTTGATATTGATATTTGAAGCACCGCTCGCGTTCAATTAGTGTCGCGAAAGATAATTCTCCTCTCACGGTTTGCACGAGTGGACTTGTCGGTAGCCCTTCTGGCTACCTGTTCCTTTTTCTTTTAATCAGAATTGCGAATCCGGTCCCCCAGTTGCCCCTATCTAGCAGCATGTTCCTGAGTCACCTGGATGGTGGCACATCATCGGCAGCCAAGGACCACGGCTGCACCAACCCTCCCCCTGTGCCCCCCTTAGAGTTGCGTTTTACTAAACAATTGGTGCATAGATTCATAGAGTCAGTATTTTATTAGTGTTGCGTCGTATCGCGAATTTGCTAATATTTCATCATTTCTTCATCATAGTTTGATCTGTTGAATGAGAGTTTCCTTTTGATTATTGATATTTGAAGCACCACCCGCGTTTAATTATTGTTGCTACAGATAGATAATTGCCCACTCACGGTTTGCACGAGTGGACTTGCCTGTAGCCCTTCTGGCTACCTATTCTTAATCGTTGTTCTTTTCTTTCAGCATCTTTCTCTGTCTCGATTGTCTGTTGCTGGAAATACTGATAGAAACTTGAATATCTGATTAGCCATACTAGTATCATTACTCCAAGTTTGATCTGCAAAATTTCATTTAAACAGTGAAATATTGCTTTGCGGTATTCGCGTTTCTCTTTAATTTATTTTACAAACCACAATAGATGATAGAGTTCTAATTCAAGTTTGTAGAACTGACAATGGCTCAGTCTTTTGATTGTAGATAAATTATAAATTCAATTCATAGACACAGTACCAGTGACTGTTCGTTGACAAAGTTTTGTTCTGAGATTTTTGCTTCAATCGTTGTACATTTATTTTCACACCTTTTTCAGTACAGTAAATAGTTGCAATTTTTCTGATCTGCTTGTGCAGAAATCAAAATTCCCTTCGCGATGTCCGTTCATGTTCATGAGAATCCTTGCAAGAAAAATGTTCTCGACTGTAGTTGGGACTGGCCATGGTGATAATAAAACTATTGTACCTCGCGTTCGCGTAATCGTCTGCTGCTTCGTATTCGTAGAAGCAAAATGGAATAAAAGCAGTGGAACGTGATTACTTTCAATTCTGAGTTTCTGATTAAACAGAGTTTACTTTAAATTATTGTAACTTGTACGGAGTTATTCGATTCCTAAGAAATAAAATCTATGGGAACCGAATTGCTTTGACCTCGTACTGCTATACTGAAATTGATGCCAGATTCATTTTATCATTAAAACGTCTATGAAATAAAATCGTAACTTCAAGATTGATAAAATATCGATAATGCTGATGCTAATATTGGTAGTGAAAAAAAGTATCACCTTGGCCAAACTCCAATTACTCATTTGCCATATTGTGTTATTCATAGACTGCGGATTTTCGTGCAAATTCATACTTTTGGTAACGCAGTAAAAAAGAGCAGTGCCTTGGTAGGGCATTGTTTCACCTACCAGGTATCATAAAGCGCTGCGTAATTTGAATAATAAATTGCGGGTCGCGATTAGATGTATATAATTTATTGAAGAATAAATTGTACATATAAATCTATATACGAGTATACTAGCATAGATATACAATTTATTGAATTTATTGAATAATAAATTGTATATTTATTCATATTAAGTGTGCATCCTGTGGAATGTTGCACCTTTCAATCTTCTATAAATGCATAAAAGTCCGCAGTCTAATTATTAAAATGTCCATATAAAATGATTGTTCTGCTTCAGACATGATATTCTTCTAGCTGTAATTTTTCTTTCTTTTTTTTCTGTGGGTGGGGTGGGAAGACTACTAATCCAGTGTATGAGATTGTTACAGATTCACAGATGATACCAATTATTCTAAATAAAATACCAAGTATTTCAAGGAAATATGAGTACGTCAAAGGTTGGAAAGTATAATATACCATGGCAATCAAGCATTTAAATATTGATGTGATGCTGATAAAGGTAGTGAAGGAAAGTATCACCTTGGCCAAAATCCAATTACTCATTTGCCATATTGTTATTCATAGACTGCGGATTTTCGTGCAAATTCATATTTTTGGTAATGCAGTAAAAAAAGCAGAGCATTGGGAGGGAATTGTTTCACCTACCAGGTATTATAAACCGCTGCATAATTTGAATAATGAATTGCTAGTTGCGATTATAAGCATACAATTTATTGTATAATAAATTGTATACATAAATATACAAGTATACTAGTATAAATGTACAATTTATTGAATTTATTGCTTAATAAATTGTACATTTATCCATATCTCAAGTGCATCCTGTGGAATGTTGCACCTTTCAATTTTCTATAAATGCATAAAAGTCCGCAGTCTAATTATTAAAATGTCGATGTGAAATGATTGTGTTCTGCTTTAAATATGATCTTCGTTCATTTGCAATTTATTTTTCTTTTTTTTTCTAAGGGTGGGCTCGGAAGACTACTAAGAATTATTCATTTGTCATATTGTTATTCATAGACTGCGGATTTTCGTGCAAATTCATATTTTTGGTAATGCGGTGAAAAAGAGCAGTGCTTTGGTAGGGCATTGTTTCACCTACCAGGTATTATAAAGCGCTGCATAATTTGAATAGTAAATTGCGAGTTGCGATTCGATGTATATTAATTAATAAATTGTACATACAAATATACGAGTATACTAGCATAAATATACAATTTAGTGAATTTAATGTATAATAAATTGTATATTTATTCATATTAAGTGTGCATCCTGTGGAATGTTGCACCTTTCTATTTTCTATAAATGCATAAAAGTCCGCAGTCTAATTATTAAAATGTCGATGTAAAATGATTGTTCTGCTTCAAACATGATATTCTTCTACCTGCAATTTTTCTTTATTTTTTTTCTGTGGGTGGGGTGGGAAGACTACTAATCCAGTGTATGAGATTGTTACAGATTCACAGGTGATACCAATTATTCTAAATAAAATACCAAGTACTTCAAGGAAATATGAGTACGTCAAAGGTTGGAAAGTATAATATACCATGGCAATCAAGCATTAAAATATCGATGATGCTGATAAAGGTAGTGAAGGAAAGTATCACCTTTACCAAAATCCAATTATTCATTTGCCATATTGTTATTCATAGATTGCGGATTTTCGTGCAAACTCATATTTTTGGTAATGCAGTCAAAAAAGCAGAGCATTGGTAAGGCATTGTTTCACCTACCAGGTATTATAAAGCGCTGCATAATTTGAATAATAAATTGCGGGTTGCGATTAGATGTATACAATTTATTGAATAATAAATTTATTGAATAATAAATTGTATATATAAATATATATATGAGTATACTAGCATAAATATACAATTTATTGAATTCATTGAATAATAAATTGTATATTTATTCATATTAAGTGTGCATCCTGTGGAATGTTGCACCTTTCAATTTTCTATAAATGCATAAAAGTCCGCAATCAAATTATTAAAATGTCGATGTGAAATGATTGTGTTCTGCTTTAAATATGATCTTCGTTCATTTGCAATTTCTTTTTCTTTTTTTTCTTCTAAGGGTGGGCTGGGAAGACTACTAAGAATTATTCATTTGTCATATTGTTATTTATAGACTGCGGATTTTCGTGCAAATTCATATTTTTGGTAATGCGGTGAAAAAGAGCAGTGCTTTGGTAGGGCATTGTTTCACCTACCAGGTATTATAAAGCGCTGCATAATTTGAATAGTAAATTGCGAGTTGCGATTCGATGTATATTAATTAATAAATTGTACATATAAATATACGAGTATACTAGCATAAATATACAATTTAGTGAATTTAATGTATAATAAATTGTATATTTATTCATATTAAGTGTGCATCCTGTGGAATGTTGCACCTTTCAATTTTCTATAAATGCATAAAAGTCCGCTGTCTAATTATTAAAATGTCGATGTAAAATGATTGTTCTGCTACAAATACGATCTTCTTCTAGCTGCAATTATTCTTTATTTTTTTTCTGAGTGTGGGTTGGGGAGACTACTAATCCAGTGTATGAGATTGTTACAGATTCACAGGTGATACCAATTATTCTAAATAAAATACCAAGTACTTCAAGGAAATATGAGTACGTCAAAGGTTGGAAAGTATAATATACCATGGCAATCAAGCATTAAAACATCGATGATGCTGATAAAGGTAGTGAAGGAAAGTATCACCTTGGCCAAAATCCAATTACTCATTTGCCATATTGTTATTCATAGACTGCGGATTTTCGTGCAAATTCATATTTTTGGTAATGCAGTAAAAAAAGCAGAGCATTGGGAGGGAATTGTTTCACCTACCAGGTATTATAAACCGCTGCATAATTTGAATAATGAATTGCTAGTTGCGATTATAAGCATACAATTTATTGTATAATAAATTGTATACATAAATATACAAGTATACTAGTATAAATGTACAATTTATTGAATTTATTGCTTAATAAATTGTACATTTATCCATATCTCAAGTGCATCCTGTGGAATGTTGCACCTTTCAATTTTCTATAAATGCATAAAAGTCCGCAGTCTAATTATTAAAATGTCGATGTGAAATGATTGTGTTCTGCTTTAAATATGATCTTCGTTCATTTGCAATTTATTTTTCTTTTTTTTTCTAAGGGTGGGCTCGGAAGACTACTAAGAATTATTCATTTGTCATATTGTTATTCATAGACTGCGGATTTTCGTGCAAATTCATATTTTTGGTAATGCGGTGAAAAAGAGCAGTGCTTTGGTAGGGCATTGTTTCTCCTACCAGGTATTATAAAGCGCTGCATAATTTGAATAGTAAATTGCGAGTTGCGATTCGATGTATATTAATTAATAAATTGTACATATAAATATACGAGTATACTAGCATAAATATACAATTTAGTGAATTTAATGTATAATAAATTGTATATTTATTCATATTAAGTGTGCATCCTGTGGAATGTTGCACCTTTCAATTTTCTATAAATGCATAAAAGTCCGCAATCAAATTATTAAAATGTCGATGTGAAATGATTGTGTTCTGCTTTAAATATGATCTTCGTTCATTTGCAATTTCTTTTTCTTTTTTTTCTTCTAAGGGTGGGCTGGGAAGACTACTAAGAATTATTCATTTGTCATATTGTTATTTATAGACTGCGGATTTTCGTGCAAATTCATATTTTTGGTAATGCGGTGAAAAAGAGCAGTGCTTTGGTAGGGCATTGTTTCACCTACCAGGTATTATAAAGCGCTGCATAATTTGAATAGTAAATTGCGAGTTGCGATTCGATGTATATTAATTAATAAATTGTACATACAAATATACGAGTATACTAGCATAAATATACAATTTAGTGAATTTAATGTATAATAAATTGTATATTTATTCATATTAAGTGTGCATCCTGTGGAATGTTGCACCTTTCAATTTTCTATAAATGCATAAAAGTCCGCTGTCTAATTATTAAAATGTCGATGTAAAATGATTGTTCTGCTACAAATACGATCTTCTTCTAGCTGCAATTATTCTTTATTTTTTTTCTGAGTGTGGGTTGGGGAGACTACTAATCCAGTGTATGAGATTGTTACAGATTCACAGATGATACCAATTATTCTCAATAAAATACCAAGTACTTCAAGGAAATATGAGTACGTCAAAGGTTGGAAAGTATAATAGACCATGGCAATCAAGCATTAAAATATCGATGATGCTGATAAAGGTAGTGAAGGAAAGTATCACCTTGGCCAAAATCCAATTACTCATTTGCCATATTGTTATTCATAGACTGCGGATTTTCGTGCAAATTCATATTTTTGGTAATGCAGTAAAAAAAGCAGAGCATTGGGAGGGAATTGTTTCACCTACCAGGTATTATAAACCGCTGCATAATTTGAATAATGAATTGCTAGTTGCGATTATAAGCATACAATTTATTGTATAATAAATTGTATACATAAATATACAAGTATACTAGTATAAATGTACAATTTATTGAATTTATTGCTTAATAAATTGTACATTTATCCATATCTCAAGTGCATCCTGTGGAATGTTGCACCTTTCAATTTTCTATAAATGCATAAAAGTCCGCAGTCTAATTATTAAAATGTCGATGTGAAATGATTGTGTTCTGCTTTAAATATGATCTTCGTTCATTTGCAATTTATTTTTCTTTTTTTTTCTAAGGGTGGGCTCGGAAGACTACTAAGAATTATTCATTTGTCATATTGTTATTTATAGACTGCGGATTTTCGTGCAAATTCATATTTTTGGTAATGCGGTGAAAAAGAGCAGTGCTTTGGTAGGGCATTGTTTCACCTACCAGGTATTATAAAGCGCTGCATAATTTGAATAGTAAATTGCGAGTTGCGATTCGATGTATATTAATTAATAAATTGTACATACAAATATACGAGTATACTAGCATAAATATACAATTTAGTGAATTTAATGTATAATAAATTGTATATTTATTCATATTAAGTGTGCATCCTGTGGAATGTTGCACCTTTCTATTTTCTATAAATGCATAAAAGTCCGCAGTCTAATTATTAAAATGTCCATGTAACATGATTGTTCTGCTTCAAACATGATATTCTTCTACCTGCAATTTTTCTTTATTTTTTTTCTGTGGGTGGGGTGGGAAGACTACTAATCCAGTGTATGAGATTGTTACAGATTCACAGGTGATACCAATTATTCTAAATAAAATACCAAGTACTTCAAGGAAATATGAGTACGTCAAAGGTTGGAAAGTATAATATACCATGGCAATCAAGCATTAAAATATCGATGATGCTAATAAAGGTAGTGAAGGAAAGTATCACCTTTACCAAAATCCAATTATTCATTTGCCGTATTGTTATTCATAGATTGCGGATTTTCGTGCAAACTCATATTTTTGGTAATGCAGTCAAAAAAGCAGAGCATTGGTAAGGCATTGTTTCACCTACCAGGTATTATAAAGCGCTGCATAATTTGAATAATAAATTGCGGGTTGCGATTAGATGTATACAATTTATTGAATAATAAATTTATTGAATAATAAATTGTATATATAAATATATATATGAGTATACTAGCATAAATATACAATTTATTGAATTCATTGAATAATAAATTGTATATTTATTCATATTAAGTGTGCATCCTGTGGAATGTTGCACCTTTCAATTTTCTATAAATGCATAAAAGTCCGCAGTCTAATTATTAAAATGTCGATGTGAAATGATTGTGTTCTGCTTTAAATATGATCTTCGTTCATTTGCAATTTCTTTTTCTTTTTTTTCTTCTAAGGGTGGGCTGGGAAGACTACTAAGAATTATTCATTTGTCATATTGTTATTTATAGACTGCGGATTTTCGTGCAAATTCATATTTTTGGTAATGCGGTGAAAAAGAGCAGTGCTTTGGTAGGGCATTGTTTCACCTACCAGGTATTATAAAGCGCTGCATAATTTGAATAGTAAATTGCGAGTTGCGATTCGATGTATATTAATTAATAAATTGTACATATAAATATACGAGTATACTAGCATAAATATACAATTTAGTGAATTTAATGTATAATAAATTGTATATTTATTCATATTAAGTGTGCATCCTGTGGAATGTTGCACCTTTCAATTTTCTATAAATGCATAAAAGTCCGCAATCAAATTATTAAAATGTCGATGTGAAATGATTGTGTTCTGCTTTAAATATGATCTTCGTTCATTTGCAATTTCTTTTTCTTTTTTTTCTTCTAAGGGTGGGCTGGGAAGACTACTAAGAATTATTCATTTGTCATATTGTTATTTATAGACTGCGGATTTTCGTGCAAATTCATATTTTTGGTAATGCGGTGAAAAAGAGCAGTGCTTTGGTAGGGCATTGTTTCACCTACCAGGTATTATAAAGCGCTGCATAATTTGAATAGTAAATTGCGAGTTGCGATTCGATGTATATTAATTAATAAATTGTACATAGAAATATACGAGTATACTAGCATAAATATACAATTTAGTGAATTTAATGTATAATAAATTGTATATTTATTCATATTAAGTGTGCATCCTGTGGAATGTTGCACCTTTCAATTTTCTATAAATGCATAAAAGTCCGCTGTCTAATTATTAAAATGTCGATGTAAAATGATTGTTCTGCTACAAATACGATCTTCTTCTAGCTGCAATTATTCTTTATTTTTTTTCTGAGTGTGGGTTGGGAAGACTACTAATCCAGTGTATGAGATTGTTACAGATTCACAGATGATACCAATTATTCTCAATAAAATACCAAGTACTTCAACGAAATATGAGTACGTCAAAGGTTGGAAAGTATAATATACCATGGCAATCAACCATTAAAATATTGATGATGCTGATAAAGGTAGTGAAGGAAAGTATCACCTTGGCCAAAATCCAATTACTCATTTGCCATATTGTTATTCATAGACTGCGGATTTTCGTGCAAATTCATATTTTTCGTAATGCAGTAAAAAAAGCAGAGCATTGGTAGGGAATTGTTTCACCTACCAGGTATTATAAACCGCTGCATAATTTGAATAATAAATTGCGAGTTGCGATTATAAGTATAGAATTTATTGAATAATAAATTGTATACATATATATTCAAGTATACTAGTATAAATGTACAATTTATTGAATTTATTGAATAATAAATTGTATATTTATTCATATTACGTGCATCCTGTGGAATGTTGCACCTTTCAATTTTCTATAAATGCATAAAAGTCCGCAGTCTAATTATTAAAATGTCGATGTGAAATGATTGTGTTCTGCTTTAAATATGATCTTCGTTCATTTGCAATTTATTTTTCTTTTTTTTTCTAGGGGTGGGCTGGGAAGGCTACTAAGAATTATTCATTTGTCATATTGTTATTCATAGACTGCGGATTTTCGTGCAAATTCATATTTTTGGTAATGTGGTGAAAAAGAGCAGTGCTTTGGTAGGGCATTGTTTCACCTACCAGGTATTATAAAGCGCTGCATAATTTGAATAGTAAATTGCGGGTTGCGATTCGATGTATATTATTCAATATATTGTACATATAAATATACGAGTATACTAGCATAAATATACAATTTAGTGAATTTAATGTATAATAAATTGTATATTTATTCATATTAAGTGTGCATCCTGTGGAATGTTGCACCTTTCTATTTCCTATAAATGCATAAAAGTCCGCAGTCTAATTATTAAAATGTCCATGTAACATGATTGTTCTGCTTCAAACATGATATTCTTCTACCTGCAATTTTTCTTTATTTTTTTTCTGTGGGTGGGGTGGGAAGACTACTAATCTGGTACACGAGACTGTTACAGATCCGCTGGTGACAGCAATTATTCTAAATAAAATACCAAGTATTTCAAGGAAATATGAGTACGTCAAAGGTTGGAAAGTATAATATACCATGGCAATCAAGGATTATTACTAAAAGATGGATAGAAATTATGGAACATAATCTGAGCCTCATCGATCCAATGTCCAAGGTTTGAAAACGTACTTTTTATGAAACGTTATTAACCATTTCGAGTTAGTGTCTGTTTCAGAATCTTCAAGGTAATGATTTGGTCGTCAAAGAAGAGGATTCAGGATTATTTCATACATCCCCCCTCCTCCCAGCCCCGCCCCAACCCCATTTTATTACAGATACCATTTAGGTAGGCCCAATTATAAATTGAACAAATGTTTAGCTCATTATATAGGTAGGATGTGTTTGGGTTTACAAAATTCTTAGACTTTTGCGTAGGTAGGGTTTAACAATTTCTTTTCGCGTGAGTTTCAGTGTGTTTCAAGGTTTGAAAACTTATTTTGTATGAAGTATTGTTAACCATTTCGATATAGTATCTGTTTCAGAAACTTCAAGATAATCAACTGATAGGCACTCAAAAGGAAGGGGATTCATGGTAATTACGTACATATAGTACAGCCCCTTCTCACTCCGACCCAGCCCCTGTTTTCCATTTTATTGAAAAGATCATTTAGGTAGGCCCAACTATAAATCGAACAAATGTTTAGCTCATTACGTAGGTAGGATTTATTTGAACGAAAACAATCGATTGTTGCATAGGCAGGCTTTACACGAAACGAAACCATTAGATCTTTAGCTAGGCAGGACTTTTAACATTTTTAGATATTGTACATAGGTAGGTTTTAACAACTCCTTTTTCGCGTGAGTTTCAGTGTGTTTCAAGAAACGATGAGATAGCGCTAAACGATCAGAAGTGTAATGATGTACACGTATGTGTATGGGAAAGTATCTGTTAGATTTTTATACGTATAGGCAGGATATTTAGATCTAAGTCTTTAATCGAGTAGCTTAGGGAGGATGTTATTAATAGCTGTTAAGTTATCTTTAAGATAAGGATGCGTAGCTGTTAAGTTCTAATATTAAGTAGAACACACGTTTTTAGTCTAAGATATTAGTCTGTAAGACATCAGCAGTGTTAGCCACTGCAGTGCCCGAGTAGGCACGTTATCGTTAAGATTAGTTAAGCGTATAGTAATTAAGCGCGTTTGCTTAGCTATTAAGCAGATTTACGCTACGGGACACTCGCGCTTCAAAGTACAGCCAGGCATCGTTGTTCGCTTTTTTTTTTTATTCAAATGCAGTGGGTGTAGAAAGTATTGGTTACACCTTTTTCGTCGCTCTGAAAAGAATCGGAATTTTCATAGTTATAAAATAATGAGAATGGCTCTCGCTATTTTCTTTGTAAC
>JALHAQ010000131.1:0-36882 GCA_023838395.1 Holcopasites calliopsidis | reverse complement strand
ACCTAGCATGACACGCCGTGCGCCGTCCCTGAGCGCGGGCTCTACGCGCGCTCTGATTGCTCAGTGTTTTTCGTTAACTATTTAAAAACGAAGCCTCAAACAACATTTTCGCAAAGGAAAAAGGTGTCCAGAATCACCTCAGCTATCACCCCTTTTCGGCTCTTGAGGTAGTTCTGGGACACCCTGTATATACCTGACGGGCGTATGTATGTACTAGGCGCCCGGATGTATGTACTGGACGGTCGTATGTATGTACAGAACGCGCATTTCTATGTGCATGACCCGCGATTCTATATACCTGACGGGCGTATGTATGTACTAGGCGCCCGGATGTATGTACTGGACGGGCGTATGTATGTACAGAACGTGCATTTCTATGTGCATGACGCCCGATTCTATATACATGACGGACGTATGTCTGTATTTGGCGCGTTGTTCCATGTACTAGAGGGGTGTCGTTATGTAATCGACGCACGCTTCCATGTACTCGACGGGCGTATGTATGTACCAGGCGCCCGGATGCATGTACTGGACGTCCGTACGTATGTACAGAACGCGTATTTCTGTGTACATGCCGCGCGATTCTATATACCTGACGGGCGTATGTATATACTAGGCGCCCGTACGTATATACTGGACGGCCGTACGTATGTACAGAACGCGCATTTGTATGTGCATGACGCGCGATTCTATATACCTGACGGACGTATGTATGTATTTGGCGCGTTGTTCCATGTACTAGAGGGGTGTCGTAATATAATCGACGCACAATTCCATGTACTCGACAGGCGTATGTATGTACTAGGCGCCCGGATGTATGTACTGGACGGCCGTACGTATGTACAGAACGCGCATTTCTGTGTACATGACGCGCGATTCTATATATCTGACGGGCGTATGTATGAATTTGGCGCGTTGTTTCATGTTCTAGAGGGGTGTCGTTATGTAATTGACGCACGCTGTCATATACTGGTCAGGCCTATGTATGTATTAGACGCCCGGATGCATGTACTGGACGGGCGTATGTATGTACAGAACGCGCATTGCTATGTACATGACGCGCGATGCTATGTCCCGGACGGCCGTATGTATGTATTTGGCGCGTTGTTCCATGTACTAGAGGGGTGTCGTTATGTAATCGACGCACGCTGTCATATACTGGACAGCCGTATGTATGTACTAGGCGCACGGATGTATGTACTGGACGGGCGTACGTATGTACAGAACGCGCATTTCTGTGTACATGACGCGCGATGCTATGTCCCGGGCGGGCGTATGTATGTATTTGGCGCGTTGTTCCATGTACTAGAGGGGTGTCGTTATGTAATCGACGCGCGCTGTCATATACTGGACAGGCGTATGTATGTACTAGGCGCCCGAATGTATGTACTGGACGGCCGTACGTATGTACAGAACGCGCATTTCTGTGTACATGACGCGCGATTCTATATACCTGACGGAAGTATGTATGTACTAGGCGCCCGGATCTATGTACTGGACGGGCGTATGTATGTACAGAACGCGCATTTCTATGTGCATGACGCGCGATTCTATATACCTGACGGGCGTATGTATGTACTAGGCGCCCGGATGTATGTACTGGACGAGCGTATGTATGTACAGAACGCGCATTTCTATGTGCCTGACGCGAGATTCTATATACCCGACGGGCGTATGTATGTACTAGGCGCCCGGATGTATGTACTGGACGGGCGTATGTATGTACAGAACGCGCATTTCTATGTGCATGACGCGAGATTCTATATACCTGACGGTCGTATGTATGTACTAGGCGCCCGGATGTATGTACTGGACGGGCGTATGTATGTACAGAACGCGCATTTCTATGTGCATGACGCGCGATTCTATATACCTGACGGGCGTATGTATGTACTAGGCGCTCGGATGTATGTACTGGACGGGCGTATGTATGTACAGAACGCGCATTTCTATGTGCATGACGCACGATTCTATATACCTGACGGGCGTATGTATGTACTAGGCGCCCGGATGTATGTACTGGACGGGCGTATGTATGTACAGAACGCGCATTTCTATGTGCATGACGCGCGATTCTATATACCTGACGGGCGTATGTATGTACTAGGCGCCCGGATGTATGTACTGGACGGGCGTATGTATGTACAGAACGCGCATTTCTATGTGCATGACGCACGATTCTATATACCTGACGGGCGTATGTATGTACTAGGCGCCCGGATGTATGTACTGGACGGGCGTATGTATGTACAGAACGCGCATTGCTATGTACATGACGCGCGATGCTATGTCCCGGACGGCCGTATGTATGTATTTGGCGCGTTGTTCCATGTACTAGAGGGGTGTCGTTATGTAATCGACGCACGCTGTCATATACTGGACAGCCGTATGTATGTACTAGGCGCACGGATGTATGTACTGGACGGGCCGTACGTATGTACAGAACGCGCATTTCTGTGTACATGACGCGCGATGCTATGTCCCGGGCGGGCGTATGTATGTATTTGGCGCGTTGTTCCATGTACTAGAGGGGTGTCGTTATGTAATCGACGCGCGCTGTCATATACTGGACAGGCGTATGTATGTACTAGGCGCCCGGATGTATGTACTGGATGGCCGTACGTATGTACAGAACGCGCATTTCTGTGTACATGACGCGCGATTCTATATACCTGACGGAAGTATGTATGTATTAGGCGCCCGGATGTATGTACTGGACGGGCGTATGTATGTACAGAACGCGCATTTCTATGTGCATGACGCACGATTCTATATACCTGACGGACGTATGTATGTATTTGGCGCGTTGTTCCATGTACTAGAGGAGTGTCGTTATGTAATCGACGCACGCTTCCATGTACTCGACGGGCGTATGTATGTACCAGGCGCCCGGATGCATGTACTGGACGGCCGTACGTATGTACAGAACGCGCATTTCTGTGTACATGACGCGCGATTCTATATATCTGACGGACGTATGTATAAATTTGGCGCGTTGTTTCATGTTCTAGAGGGGTGTCGTTATGTAATCGACGCACGCTGTCATATACTGGACAGGCCTATGTATGTATTAGACGCCCGGATGCATGTACTGGACGGGCGTATGTATGTACAGAACGCGCATTGCTATGTACATGACGCGCGATGCTATGTCCCGGACGGCCGTATGTATGTATTTGGCGCGTTGTTCCATGTACTAGAGGGGTGTCGTTATGTAATCGACGCACGCTGTCATATACTGGTCAGCCGTATGTATGTACTAGGCGCACGGATGTATGTACTGGACGGGCGTACGTATGTACAGAACGCGCATTTCTGTGTACATGACGCGCGATGCTATGTCCCGGGCGGGCGTATGTATGTATTTGGCGCGTTGTTCCATGTACTAGAGGGGTGTCGTTATGTAATCGACGCGCGCTGTCATATACTGGACAGGCGTATGTATGTACTAGGCGCCCGGATGTATGTACTGGATGGCCGTACGTATGTACAGAACGCGCATTTCTGTGTACATGACGCGCGATTCTATATACCTGACGGAAGTATGTATGTATTAGGCGCCCGGATGTATGTACTGGACGGGCGTATGTATGTACAGAACGCGCATTTCTATGTGCATGACGCGCGATTCTATATACCTGACGGGCGTATGTATGTATTAGGCGCCCGGATGTATGTACTGGACGGGCGTATGTATGTACAGAACGCGCATTTCTGTGTACATGACGCGCGATTCTATATATCTGACGGACGTATGTATAAATTTGGCGCGTTGTTTCATGTTCTAGAGGGGTGTCGTTATGTAATCGACGCACGCTGTCATATACTGGACAGGCCTATGTATGTATTAGACGCCCGGATGCATGTACTGGACGGGCGTATGTATGTACAGAACGCGCATTGCTATGTACATGACGCGCGATGCTATGTCCCGGACGGCCGTATGTATGTATTTGGCGCGTTGTTCCATGTACTAGAGGGGTGTCGTTATGTAATCGACGCACGCTGTCATATACTGGTCAGCCGTATGTATGTACTAGGCGCACGGATGTATGTACTGGACGGGCGTACGTATGTACAGAACGCGCATTTCTGTGTACATGACGCGCGATGCTATGTCCCGGGCGGGCGTATGTATGTATTTGGCGCGTTGTTCCATGTACTAGAGGGGTGTCGTTATGTAATCGACGCGCGCTGTCATATACTGGACAGGCGTATGTATGTACTAGGCGCCCGGATGTATGTACTGGATGGCCGTACGTATGTACAGAACGCGCATTTCTGTGTACATGACGCGCGATTCTATATACCTGACGGAAGTATGTATGTATTAGGCGCCCGGATGTATGTACTGGACGGGCGTATGTATGTACAGAACGCGCATTTCTATGTGCATGACGCGCGATTCTATATACCTGACGGGCGTATGTATGTACTAGGCGCCCGGATGTATGTACTGGACGAGCGTATGTATGTACAGAACGCGCATTTCTATGTGCATGACGCGAGATTCTATATACCTGACGGTCGTATGTATGTACTAGGCGCCCGGATGTATGTACTGGACGGGCGTATGTATGTACAGAACGCGCATTTCTATGTGCATGACGCGCGATTCTATATACCTGACGGGCGTATGTATGTACTAGGCGCCCGGATGTATGTACTGGACGGGCGTATGTATGTACAGAACGCGCATTTCTATGTGCATGACGCGCGATTCTATATACCTGACGGGCGTATGTATGTACTAGGCGCCCGGATGTATGTACTGGACGGGCGTATGTATGTACAGAACGCGCATTTCTATGTGCATGACGCGCGATTCTATATACCTGACGGGCGTATGTATGTACTAGGCGCCCGGATGTATGTACTGGACGGGCGTATGTATGTACAGAACGCGCATTTCTATGTGCTTGACGCGCGATTCTTTATACCTGACGGGCGTATGTATGTACTAGACGCCCGGATGTATGTACTGGACGGGCGTATGTATGTACAGAACGTGCATTTCTATGTGCATGACGCCCGATTCTATATACATGACGGACGTATGTATGTATTTGGCGCGTTGTTCCATGTACTAGAGGGGTGTCGTTATGTAATCGACGCACGCTTCCATGTACTCGACGGGCGTATGTATGTACCAGGCGACCGGATGCATGTACTGGACGGCCGTACGTATGTACAGAACGCGCATTTCTGTGTACATGACGCGCGATTCTATATATCTGACGGACGTATGTATGAATTTGGCGCGTTGTTTCATGTTCTAGAGGGGTGTCGTTATGTAATCGACGCACGCTGTCATATACTGGACAGGCCTATGTATGTATTAGACGCCCGGATGCATGTACTGGACGGGCGTATGTATGTACAGAACGCGCATTGCTATGTACATGACGCGCGATGCTATGTCCCGGACGGCCGTATGTATGTATTTGGCGCGTTGTTCCATGTACTAGAGGGGTGTCGTTATGTAATCGACGCACGCTGTCATATACTGGACAGCCGTATGTATGTACTAGGCGCACGGATGTATGTACTGGACGGGCGTACGTATGTACAGAACGCGCATTTCTGTGTACATGACGCGCGATGCTATGTCCCGGGCGGTCGTATGTATGTATTTGGCGCGTTGTTCCATGTACTAGAGGGGTGTCGTTATGTAATCGACGCGCGCTGTCATATACTGGACAGGCGTATGTATGTACTAGGCGCCCGGATGTATGTACTGGACGGCCGTACGTATGTACAGAACGCGCATTTCTGTGTACATGACGCGCGATTCTATATACCTGACGGAAGTATGTATGTACTAGGCGCCCGGATGTATGTACTGGACGGGCGTATGTATGTACAGAACGCGCATTTCTATGTGCATGACGCGCGATTCTATATACCTGACGGGCGTATGTATGTACTAGGCGCCCGGATGTATGTACTGGACGAGCGTATGTATGTACAGAACGCGCATTTCTATGTGCATGACGCGAGATTCTATATACCTGACGGGCGTATGTATGTACTAGGCGCCCGGATGTATGTACTGGACGGGCGTATGTATGTACAGAACGCGCATTTCTATGTGCATGACGCACGATTCTATATACCTGACGGGCGTATGTATGTACTAGGCGCCCGGATGTATGTACTGGACGGTCGTATGTATGTACAGAACGCGCATTTCTATGTGCATGACCCGCGATTCTATATACCTGACGGGCGTATGTATGTACTAGGCGCCCGGATGTATGTACTGGACGGGCGTATGTATGTACAGAACGTGCATTTCTATGTGCATGACGCCCGATTCTATATACATGACGGACGTATGTCTGTATTTGGCGCGTTGTTCCATGTACTAGAGGGGTGTCGTTATGTAATCGACGCACGCTTCCATGTACTCGACGGGCGTATGTATGTACCAGGCGCCCGGATGCATGTACTGGACGTCCGTACGTATGTACAGAACGCGTATTTCTGTGTACATGCCGCGCGATTCTATATACCTGACGGGCGTATGTATATACTAGGCGCCCGTACGTATATACTGGACGGCCGTACGTATGTACAGAACGCGCATTTGTATGTGCATGACGCGCGATTCTATATACCTGACGGACGTATGTATGTATTTGGCGCGTTGTTCCATGTACTAGAGGGGTGTCGTAATATAATCGACGCACAATTCCATGTACTCGACAGGCGTATGTATGTACTAGGCGCCCGGATGTATGTACTGGACGGCCGTACGTATGTACAGAACGCGCATTTCTGTGTACATGACGCGCGATTCTATATATCTGACGGGCGTATGTATGAATTTGGCGCGTTGTTTCATGTTCTAGAGGGGTGTCGTTATGTAATTGACGCACGCTGTCATATACTGGTCAGGCCTATGTATGTATTAGACGCCCGGATGCATGTACTGGACGGGCGTATGTATGTACAGAACGCGCATTGCTATGTACATGACGCGCGATGCTATGTCCCGGACGGCCGTATGTATGTATTTGGCGCGTTGTTCCATGTACTAGAGGGGTGTCGTTATGTAATCGACGCACGCTGTCATATACTGGACAGCCGTATGTATGTACTAGGCGCACGGATGTATGTACTGGACGGGCGTACGTATGTACAGAACGCGCATTTCTGTGTACATGACGCGCGATGCTATGTCCCGGGCGGGCGTATGTATGTATTTGGCGCGTTGTTCCATGTACTAGAGGGGTGTCGTTATGTAATCGACGCGCGCTGTCATATACTGGACAGGCGTATGTATGTACTAGGCGCCCGAATGTATGTACTGGACGGCCGTACGTATGTACAGAACGCGCATTTCTGTGTACATGACGCGCGATTCTATATACCTGACGGAAGTATGTATGTACTAGGCGCCCGGATCTATGTACTGGACGGGCGTATGTATGTACAGAACGCGCATTTCTATGTGCATGACGCGCGATTCTATATACCTGACGGGCGTATGTATGTACTAGGCGCCCGGATGTATGTACTGGACGAGCGTATGTATGTACAGAACGCGCATTTCTATGTGCCTGACGCGAGATTCTATATACCCGACGGGCGTATGTATGTACTAGGCGCCCGGATGTATGTACTGGACGGGCGTATGTATGTACAGAACGCGCATTTCTATGTGCATGACGCGAGATTCTATATACCTGACGGTCGTATGTATGTACTAGGCGCCCGGATGTATGTACTGGACGGGCGTATGTATGTACAGAACGCGCATTTCTATGTGCATGACGCGCGATTCTATATACCTGACGGGCGTATGTATGTACTAGGCGCCCGGATGTATGTACTGGACGGGCGTATGTATGTACAGAACGCGCATTTCTATGTGCATGACGCACGATTCTATATACCTGACGGGCGTATGTATGTACTAGGCGCCCGGATGTATGTACTGGACGGGCGTATGTATGTACAGAACGCGCATTTCTATGTGCATGACGCGCGATTCTATATACCTGACGGGCGTATGTATGTACTAGGCGCCCGGATGTATGTACTGGACGGGCGTATGTATGTACAGAACGCGCATTTCTATGTGCATGACGCACGATTCTATATACCTGACGGGCGTATGTATGTACTAGGCGCCCGGATGTATGTACTGGACGGGCGTATGTATGTACAGAACGCGCATTGCTATGTACATGACGCGCGATGCTATGTCCCGGACGGCCGTATGTATGTATTTGGCGCGTTGTTCCATGTACTAGAGGGGTGTCGTTATGTAATCGACGCACGCTGTCATATACTGGACAGCCGTATGTATGTACTAGGCGCACGGATGTATGTACTGGACGGGCCGTACGTATGTACAGAACGCGCATTTCTGTGTACATGACGCGCGATGCTATGTCCCGGGCGGGCGTATGTATGTATTTGGCGCGTTGTTCCATGTACTAGAGGGGTGTCGTTATGTAATCGACGCGCGCTGTCATATACTGGACAGGCGTATGTATGTACTAGGCGCCCGGATGTATGTACTGGATGGCCGTACGTATGTACAGAACGCGCATTTCTGTGTACATGACGCGCGATTCTATATACCTGACGGAAGTATGTATGTATTAGGCGCCCGGATGTATGTACTGGACGGGCGTATGTATGTACAGAACGCGCATTTCTATGTGCATGACGCACGATTCTATATACCTGACGGACGTATGTATGTATTTGGCGCGTTGTTCCATGTACTAGAGGAGTGTCGTTATGTAATCGACGCACGCTTCCATGTACTCGACGGGCGTATGTATGTACCAGGCGCCCGGATGCATGTACTGGACGGCCGTACGTATGTACAGAACGCGCATTTCTGTGTACATGACGCGCGATTCTATATATCTGACGGACGTGTGTATAAATTTGGCGCGTTGTTTCATGTTCTAGAGGGGTGTCGTTATGTAATCGACGCACGCTGTCATATACTGGACAGGCCTATGTATGTATTAGACGCCCGGATGCATGTACTGGACGGGCGTATGTATGTACAGAACGCGCATTGCTATGTACATGACGCGCGATGCTATGTCCCGGACGGCCGTATGTATGTATTTGGCGCGTTGTTCCATGTACTAGAGGGGTGTCGTTATGTAATCGACGCACGCTGTCATATACTGGTCAGCCGTATGTATGTACTAGGCGCACGGATGTATGTACTGGACGGGCGTACGTATGTACAGAACGCGCATTTCTGTGTACATGACGCGCGATGCTATGTCCCGGGCGGGCGTATGTATGTATTTGGCGCGTTGTTCCATGTACTAGAGGGGTGTCGTTATGTAATCGACGCGCGCTGTCATATACTGGACAGGCGTATGTATGTACTAGGCGCCCGGATGTATGTACTGGATGGCCGTACGTATGTACAGAACGCGCATTTCTGTGTACATGACGCGCGATTCTATATACCTGACGGAAGTATGTATGTATTAGGCGCCCGGATGTATGTACTGGACGGGCGTATGTATGTACAGAACGCGCATTTCTATGTGCATGACGCGCGATTCTATATACCTGACGGGCGTATGTATGTATTAGGCGCCCGGATGTATGTACTGGACGGGCGTATGTATGTACAGAACGCGCATTTCTGTGTACATGACGCGCGATTCTATATATCTGACGGACGTATGTATAAATTTGGCGCGTTGTTTCATGTTCTAGAGGGGTGTCGTTATGTAATCGACGCACGCTGTCATATACTGGACAGGCCTATGTATGTATTAGACGCCCGGATGCATGTACTGGACGGGCGTATGTATGTACAGAACGCGCATTGCTATGTACATGACGCGCGATGCTATGTCCCGGACGGCCGTATGTATGTATTTGGCGCGTTGTTCCATGTACTAGAGGGGTGTCGTTATGTAATCGACGCACGCTGTCATATACTGGTCAGCCGTATGTATGTACTAGGCGCACGGATGTATGTACTGGACGGGCGTACGTATGTACAGAACGCGCATTTCTGTGTACATGACGCGCGATGCTATGTCCCGGGCGGGCGTATGTATGTATTTGGCGCGTTGTTCCATGTACTAGAGGGGTGTCGTTATGTAATCGACGCGCGCTGTCATATACTGGACAGGCGTATGTATGTACTAGGCGCCCGGATGTATGTACTGGATGGCCGTACGTATGTACAGAACGCGCATTTCTGTGTACATGACGCGCGATTCTATATACCTGACGGAAGTATGTATGTATTAGGCGCCCGGATGTATGTACTGGACGGGCGTATGTATGTACAGAACGCGCATTTCTATGTGCATGACGCGCGATTCTATATACCTGACGGGCGTATGTATGTACTAGGCGCCCGGATGTATGTACTGGACGAGCGTATGTATGTACAGAACGCGCATTTCTATGTGCATGACGCGAGATTCTATATACCTGACGGTCGTATGTATGTACTAGGCGCCCGGATGTATGTACTAGGCGCCCGGATGTATGTACTGGACGGGCGTATGTATGTACAGAACGAGCATTTCTATGTGCATGACGCGCGATTCTATATACCTGACGGGCGTATGTTTGTACTAGGCGCCCGGATGTATGTACTGGACGGGCGTATGTATGTACAGAACGCGCATTTCTATGTGCATGACGCGCGATTCTATATACCTGACGGGCGCATGTATGTACTAGGCGCCCGGATGTATATATTGGACGGGCGTATGTATGTACAGAACGTGCATTTCTATGTGCATGACGCCCGATTCTATATACATGACGGACGTATGTATGTATTTGGCGCGTTGTTCCATGTACTAGAGGGGTGTCGTAATATAATCGACGCACGCTTCCATGTACTCGACGGGCGTATGTATGTACCAGGCGCCCGGATGCATGTACTGGACGTCCGTACGTATGTACAGAACGCGTATTTCTGTGTACATGCCGCGCGATTCTATATACCTGACGGGCGTATGTATATATTAGACGCCCGTACGTATATACTGGACGGCCGTACGTATGTACAGAACGCGCATTTGTATGTGCATGACGCGCGATTCTATATACCTGACGGACGTATGTATGTATTTGGCGCGTTGTTCCATGTACTAGAGGGGTGTCGTAATATAATCGACGCACAATTCCATGTACTCGACAGGCGTATGTATGTACTAGGCGCCCGGATGTATGTACTGGACGGCCGTACGTATGTACAGAACGCGCATTTCTGTGTACATGACGCGCGATTCTATATATCTGACGGGCGTATGTATGAATTTGGCGCGTTGTTTCATGTTCTAGAGGGGTGTCGTTATGTAATTGACGCACGCTGTCATATACTGGTCAGGCCTATGTATGTATTAGACGCCCGGATGCATGTACTGGACGGGCGTATGTATGTACAGAACGCGCATTGCTATGTACATGACGCGCGATGCTATGTCCCGGACGGCCGTATGTATGTATTTGGCGCGTTGTTCCATGTACTAGAGGGGTGTCGTTATGTAATCGACGCACGCTGTCATATACTGGACAGCCGTATGTATGTACTAGGCGCACGGATGTATGTACTGGACGGGCGTACGTATGTACAGAACGCGCATTTCTGTGTACATGACGCGCGATGCTATGTCCCGGGCGGGCGTATGTATGTATTTGGCGCGTTGTTCCATGTACTAGAGGGGTGTCGTTATGTAATCGACGCGCGCTGTCATATACTGGACAGGCGTATGTATGTACTAGGCGCCCGAATGTATGTACTGGACGGCCGTACGTATGTACAGAACGCGCATTTCTGTGTACATGACGCGCGATTCTATATACCTGACGGAAGTATGTATGTACTAGGCGCCCGGATCTATGTACTGGACGGGCGTATGTATGTACAGAACGCGCATTTCTATGTGCATGACGCGCGATTCTATATACCTGACGGGCGTATGTATGTACTAGGCGCCCGGATGTATGTACTGGACGAGCGTATGTATGTACAGAACGCGCATTTCTATGTGCCTGACGCGAGATTCTATATACCTGACGGGCGTATGTATGTACTAGGCGCCCGGATGTATGTACTGGACGGGCGTACGTATGTACAGAACGCGCATTTCTGTGTACATGACGCGCGATGCTATGTCCCGGGCGGGCGTATGTATGTATTTGGCGCGTTGTTCCATGTACTAGAGGGGTGTCGTTATGTAATCGACGCGCGCTGTCATATACTGGACAGGCGTATGTATGTACTAGGCGCCCGAATGTATGTACTGGACGGCCGTACGTATGTACAGAACGCGCATTTCTGTGTACATGACGCGCGATTCTATATACCTGACGGAAGTATGTATGTACTAGGCGCCCGGATCTATGTACTGGACGGGCGTATGTATGTACAGAACGCGCATTTCTATGTGCATGACGCGCGATTCTATATACCTGACGGGCGTATGTATGTACTAGGCGCCCGGATGTATGTACTGGACGAGCGTATGTATGTACAGAACGCGCATTTCTATGTGCCTGACGCGAGATTCTATATACCTGACGGGCGTATGTATGTACTAGGCGCCCGGATGTATGTACTGGACGGGCGTATGTATGTACAGAACGCGCATTTCTATGTGCATGACGCGCGATTCTATATACCTGACGGGCGTATGTATGTACTAGGCGCCCGGATGAATGTACTGGACGGGCGTATGTATGTACAGAACGTGCATTTCTATGTGCATGACGCCCGATTCTATATACATGACGGACGTATGTATGTACTAGGCGCCCGGATGTATGTACTGGACGGCCGTACGTATGTACAGAACGCGAATATCTGTGTACATGACGCGCGATTTTATATACCTGACGGAAGTATGTATGTAATTGGCGCGTTGTTCCATGTACTAGAGGGGTGTCGTTATGTAATCGACGCACGCTTCCATGTACTGGACAGGCGTATGTATGTACGAGGCGCCCGGATGTATGTACTGGACGCGCGATTCTATATACCTGACGGAAGTATGTATGTATTTGGCGCGTTGTTCCATGTACTAGAGGGGTGTCGTTATGTAATCGACGCACGCTTCCATGTACTCGACGGGCGTATGTATGTACTAGGCGCCCGGATGTATGTACTGGACGTCCGTACGTATGTACAGAACGCGTATTTCTGTGTACATGCCGCGCGATTCTATATACCTGACGGGCGTATGTATATACTAAGCGCCCGTACGTATATACTGGACGGCCGTACGTATGTACAGAACGCGCATTTGTATGTGCATGACGCGCGATTCTATATACCTGACGGACGTATGTATGTATTTGGCGCGTTGTTCCATGTACTAGAGGGGTGTCGTAATATAATCGACGCACGCTTCCATGTACTGGACAGGCGTATGTATGTACGAGGTGCCCGGATGTATGTACTGCAAGAGCGCATGTATGTACAGAACGCGCATTTCTATGTGCATGACGCGCGATTCTATATACCTGACAGGCGTATGTATGTACTAGGCGCCCGGATGTATGTACTGGACGGGCGTATGTATGTACAGAACATGCATTTCTATGTGCATTACGCGCGATTCTATGTCCCGGACGGGCGTATGTATGTATTTGGCGCGTTGTTCCATGTACTAGAGGGGTGTCGTTATGTAATCGACGCACGCTTCCATGTACTCGACGGGCGTATGTATGTACTAGGCGCCCGGATGTATGTACTGGACGTCCGTACGTATGTACAGAACGCGTATTTCTGTGTACATGCCGCGCGATTCTATATACCTGACGGGCGTATGTATATACTAAGCGCCCGTACGTATATACTGGACGGCCGTACGTATGTACAGAACGCGCATTTATATGTGCATGACGCGCGATTCTATATACCTGACGGACGTATGTATGTATTTGGCGCGTTGTTCCATGTACTAGAGGGGTGTCGTCTTATAATCGACGCACAATTCCATGTACTCGACAGGCGTATGTATGTACCAGGCGCCCGGATGCATGTACTGGACGGCCGTACGTATGTACAGAACGCGCATTTCTGTGTACATGACGCGCGATTCTATATATCTGACGGACGTATGTATGAATTTGGCGCGTTGTTCCATGTACTAGAGGGGTGTCGTTATGTAATCGACGCACGCTGTCATATACTGGACAGCCGTATGTATGTACTAGGCGCACGGATGTATGTACTGGACGGGCGTACGTATGTACAGAACGCGCATTTCTGTGTACATGACGCGCGATGCTAAGTCCCGGGCGGGCGTATGTATGTATTTGGCGCGTTGTTCCATGTACTAGAGGGTTGTCGTTATGTAATCGACGCGCGCTGTCATATACTGGACAGGCGTATGTATGTACTAGGCGCCCGGATGTATGTACTGGACGGCCGTACGTATGTACAGAACGCGCATTTGTATGTGCATGACGCGCGATTCTATATACCTGACGGGTTTATGTATGTACTAGGCGCCCGGATGTATGTACTGGACGGGCGTATGTATGTACAGAACGCGCATTTCTATGTGCATGACGCGCGATTCTATATACCTGACGGGCATATGTATGTACTAGGCGCCCGGATGTATGTACTGGACGGGCGTATGTATGTACAGAACGCGCATTTCTATGTGCATGACGCGCGATTCTATATACCTGACGGGCGTATGTATGTACTAAGCGCCCGTACGTATATACTGGACGGCCGTACGTATGTACAGAACGCGCATTTATATGTGCATGACGCGCGATTCTATATACCTGACGGACGTATGTATGTATTTGGCGCGTTGTTCCATGTACTAGAGGGGTGTCGTCTTATAATCGACGCACAATTCCATGTACTCGACAGGCGTATGTATGTACTAGGCGCCCGGATGAATGTACTGGACGGGCGTATGTATGTACAGAACGTGCATTTCTATGTGCATGACGCCCGATTCTATATACATGACGGACGTATGTATGTACTAGGCGCCCGGATGTATGTACTGGACGGCCGTACGTATGTACAGAACGCGAATATCTGTGTACATGACGCGCGATTTTATATACCTGACGGAAGTATGTATGTAATTGGCGCGTTGTTCCATGTACTAGAGGGGTGTCGTTATGTAATCGACGCACGCTTCCATGTACTGGACAGGCGTATGTATGTACGAGGCGCCCGGATGTATGTACTGGACGCGCGATTCTATATACCTGACGGAAGTATGTATGTATTTGGCGCGTTGTTCCATGTACTAGAGGGGTGTCGTCTTATAATCGACGCACAATTCCATGTACTCGACAGGCGTATGTATGTACTAGGCGCCCGGATGAATGTACTGGACGGGCGTATGTATGTACAGAACGTGCATTTCTATGTGCATGACGCCCGATTCTATATACATGACGGACGTATGTATGTACTAGGCGCCCGGATGTATGTACTGGACGGCCGTACGTATGTACAGAACGCGTATTTCTGTGTACATGCCGCGCGATTCTATATACCTGACGGGCGTATGTATATATTAGACGCCCGTACGTATATACTGGACGGCCGTACGTATGTACAGAACGCGCATTTGTATGTGCATGACGCGCGATTCTATATACCTGACGGGCGTATGTATATATTAGACGCCCGTACGTATATACTGGACGGCCGTACGTATGTACAGAACGCGCATTTGTATGTGCATGACGCGCGATTCTATATACATGACGGACGTATGTATGTATTTGGCGCGTTGTTCCATGTACTAGAGGGGTGTCGTTATGTAATCGACGCACGCTTCCATGTACTGGACAGGCGTATGTATGTACTAGGCGCCCGGATGTATGTACTGGACGGGCGTATGTATGTACAGAACATGCATTTCTATGTGCATTACGCGCGATTCTATGTCCCGGACGGGCGTATGTATGTATTTGGCGCGTTGTTCCATGTACTAGAGGGGTGTCGTTATGTAATCGACGCACGCTTCCATGTACTCGACGGGCGTATGTATGTACTAGGCGCCCGGATGTATGTACTGGACGTCCGTACGTATGTACAGAACGCGTATTTCTGTGTACATGCCGCGCGATTCTATATACCTGACGGGCGTATGTATATACTAAGCGCCCGTACGTATATACTGGACGGCCGTACGTATGTACAGAACGCGCATTTATATGTGCATGACGCGCGATTCTATATACCTGACGGACGTATGTATGTATTTGGCGCGTTGTTCCATGTACTAGAGGGGTGTCGTCTTATAATCGACGCACAATTCCATGTACTCGACAGGCGTATGTATGTACCAGGCGCCCGGATGCATGTACTGGACGGCCGTACGTATGTACAGAACGCGCATTTCTGTGTACATGACGCGCGATTCTATATATCTGACGGACGTATGTATGAATTTGGCGCGTTGTTCCATGTACTAGAGGGGTGTCGTTATGTAATCGACGCACGCTGTCATATACTGGACAGCCGTATGTATGTACTAGGCGCACGGATGTATGTACTGGACGGGCGTACGTATGTACAGAACGCGCATTTCTGTGTACATGACGCGCGATGCTAAGTCCCGGGCGGGCGTATGTATGTATTTGGCGCGTTGTTCCATGTACTAGAGGGTTGTCGTTATGTAATCGACGCGCGCTGTCATATACTGGACAGGCGTATGTATGTACTAGGCGCCCGGATGTATGTACTGGACGGCCGTACGTATGTACAGAACGCGCATTTGTATGTGCATGACGCGCGATTCTATATACCTGACGGGTTTATGTATGTACTAGGCGCCCGGATGTATGTACTGGACGGGCGTATGTATGTACAGAACGCGCATTTCTATGTGCATGACGCGCGATTCTATATACCTGACGGGCGTATGTATGTACTAGGCGCCCGGATGTATGTACTGGACGGGCGTATGTATGTACAGAACGCGCATTTCTATGTGCATGACGCGCGATTCTATATACCTGACGGGCGTATGTATGTACTAAGCGCCCGTACGTATATACTGGACGGCCGTACGTATGTACAGAACGCGCATTTATATGTGCATGACGCGCGATTCTATATACCTGACGGACGTATGTATGTATTTGGCGCGTTGTTCCATGTACTAGAGGGGTGTCGTCTTATAATCGACGCACAATTCCATGTACTCGACAGGCGTATGTATGTACTAGGCGCCCGGATGAATGTACTGGACGGGCGTATGTATGTACAGAACGTGCATTTCTATGTGCATGACGCCCGATTCTATATACATGACGGACGTATGTATGTACTAGGCGCCCGGATGTATGTACTGGACGGCCGTACGTATGTACAGAACGCGAATATCTGTGTACATGACGCGCGATTTTATATACCTGACGGAAGTATGTATGTAATTGGCGCGTTGTTCCATGTACTAGAGGGGTGTCGTCTTATAATCGACGCACAATTCCATGTACTCGACAGGCGTATGTATGTACTAGGCGCCCGGATGAATGTACTGGACGGGCGTATGTATGTACAGAACGTGCATTTCTATGTGCATGACGCGCGATTCTATATACCTGACGGGCGTATGTATGTACTAGGCGCCCGGATGTATGTACTGGACGGGCGTATGTATGTACAGAACGCGCATTTCTATGTGCATGACGCGCGATTCTATATACCTGACGGGCGTATGTATGTACTAGGCGCCCGGATGTATGTACTGGACGGGCGTATGTATGTACAGAACGCGCATTTCTATGTGCATGACGCGCGATTCTATATACCTGACGGGCGTATGTATGTACTAGGCGCCCGGATGTATGTACTGGACGGCCGTACGTATGTACAGAACGCGTATTTCTGTGTACATGCCGCGCGATTCTATATACCTGACGGGCGTATGTATATATTAGACGCCCGTACGTATATACTGGACGGCCGTACGTATGTACAGAACGCGCATTTGTATGTGCATGACGCGCGATTCTATATACCTGACGGGCGTATGTATATATTAGACGCCCGTACGTATATACTGGACGGCCGTACGTATGTACAGAACGCGCATTTGTATGTGCATGACGCGCGATTCTATATACATGACGGACGTATGTATGTATTTGGCGCGTTGTTCCATGTACTAGAGGGGTGTCGTCTTATAATCGACGCACAATTCCATGTACTCGACAGGCGTATGTATGTACTAGGCGCCCGGATGAATGTACTGGACGGGCGTATGTATGTACAGAACGTGCATTTCTATGTGCATGACGCCCGATTCTATATACATGACGGACGTATGTATGTACTAGGCGCCCGGATGTATGTACTGGACGGCCGTACGTATGTACAGAACGCGTATTTCTGTGTACATGCCGCGCGATTCTATATACCTGACGGGCGTATGTATATATTAGACGCCCGTACGTATATACTGGACGGCCGTACGTATGTACAGAACGCGCATTTGTATGTGCATGACGCGCGATTCTATATACCTGACGGGCGTATGTATATATTAGACGCCCGTACGTATATACTGGACGGCCGTACGTATGTACAGAACGCGCATTTGTATGTGCATGACGCGCGATTCTATATACATGACGGACGTATGTATGTATTTGGCGCGTTGTTCCATGTACTAGAGGGGTGTCGTTATGTAATCGACGCACGCTTCCATGTACTGGACAGGCGTATGTATGTACGAGGCGCCCGGATGTATGTACTGGACGCGCGATTCTATATACCTGACGGAAGTATGTATGTATTTGGCGCGTTGTTCCATGTACTAGAGGGGTGTCGTCTTATAATCGACGCACAATTCCATGTACTCGACAGGCGTATGTATGTACTAGGCGCCCGGATGAATGTACTGGACGGGCGTATGTATGTACAGAACGTGCATTTCTATGTGCATGACGCGCGATTCTATATACCTGACGGGCGTATGTATGTACTAGGCGCCCGGATGTATGTACTGGACGGGCGTATGTATGTACAGAACGCGCATTTCTATGTGCATGACGCGCGATTCTATATACCTGACGGGCGTATGTATGTACTAGGCGCCCGGATGTATGTACTGGACGGGCGTATGTATGTACAGAACGCGCATTTCTATGTGCATGACGCGCGATTCTATATACCTGACGGGCGTATGTATGTACTAGGCGCCCGGATGTATGTACTGGACAGGCGTATGTATGTACAGAACGTGCATTTCTATGTGCATGACGCCCGATTCTATATACGTGACGGACGTATGTATGTATTTGGCGCGTTGTTCCATGTACTAGAGGGGTGTCGTTATGTAATCGACGCACGCTGTCATATACTGGACAGCCGTATGTATGTACTAGGCGCACGGATGTATGTACTGGACGGGCGTACGTTTGTACAGAACGCGCATTTCTGTGTACATGACGCGCGATGCTATGTCCCGGGCGGGCGTATGTATGTATTTGGCGCGTTGTTCCATGTACTAGAGGGGTGTCGTTATGTAATCGACGCGCGCTGTCATATACTGGACAGCCGTATGTATGTACTAGGCGCACGGATGTATGTACTGGACGGGCGTACGTATGTACAGAACGCGCATTTCTGTGTACATGACGCGCGATGCTATGTCCCGGGCGGGCGTATGTATGTATTTGGCGCGTTGTTCCATGTACTAGAGGGGTCTCGTTATGTAATCGACGCGCGCTGTCATATACTGGACAGTTGTATGTATGTACTAGGCGCCCGGATGTATGTACTGGACGAGCGTATGTATGTACAGAACGCGCATTTCTATGTGCATGACGCGAGATTCTATATACCTGACGGGCGTATGTATGTACTAGGCGCCCGTATGTATGTACTGGACGGGCGTATGTATGTACAGAACGCGCATTTCTATCTGCATGACGCGCGATTCTATATACCTGACGGGCGTATGTATGTACTAGGCGCCCGGATGTATGTACTCGACGGGCGTATGTATGTACAGAACGCGCATTTCTATGTGCATGACGCGCGATTCTATATACCTGACGGGCGTATGTATGTACTAGGCGCCCGGATGTATGTACTGGACGGGCGTATGTATGTACAGAACGCGCATTTCTATGTGCATGACGCGAGATTCTATATACCTGACGGGCGTATGTATGTACTAGGCGCCCGGATGTATGTACTGGACGGGCGTATGTATGTACAGAACGCGCATTTCTATGTGCATGACGCGCGATTCTATATACCTGACGGGCGTATGTATGTACTAGGCGCCCGGATGTATGTACTGGACAGGCGTATGTATGTACAGAACGCGCATTTCTATGTGCATGACGCGCGATTCTATATACCTGACGGGCGTATGTATGTACTAGGCGCCCGGATGTATGTACTGGACGGGCGTATGTATGTACAGAACGCGCATTTCTACGTGCATGACGCGCGATTCTATATACCTGACGGGCGTATGTATGTACTAGGCGCCCGGATGTATGTACTGGACAGGCGTATGTATGTACAGAACGCGCATTTCTATGTGCATGACGCGCGATTCTATATACCTGACGGGCGTATGTATGTACTAGGCGCCCGGATGTATGTACTGGACGGGCGTATGTATGTACAGAACGCGCATTTCTATGTGCATGACGCGCGATTCTATATACCTGACGGGCGTATGTATGTACTAGGCGCCCGGATGTATGTACTGGACGGGCGTATGTATGTACAGAACGTGCATTTCTATGTGCATGACGCCCGATTCTATATACATGACGGGCGTATGTATGTACTAGGCGCCCGGATGTATGTACTGGACAGGCGTATGTATGTACAGAACGCGCATTTCTATGTGCATGAGGCGCGATTCTATATACCTGACGGGCGTATGTATGTACTAGGCGCCCGGATGTATGTACTGGACGAGCGTATGTATGTACAGAACGCGCATTTCTATGTGCATGAGGCGCGATTCTATATACCTGACGGGCGTATGTATGTACTAGGCGCCCGGATGTATGTACTGGACGGGCGTATGTATGTACAGAACGTGCATTTCTATGTGCATGACGCCCGATTCTATATACATGACGGACGTATGTATGTATTTGGCGCGTTGTTCCATGTACTAGAGGGGTGTCGTTATGTAATCGACGCACGCTTCCATGTACTCGACGGGCGTATGTATGTACCAGGCGCCCGGATGCATGTACTGGACGGCCGTACGTATGTACAGAACGCGCATTTCTGTGTACATGACGCGCGATTCTATATATCTGACGGACGTATGTATGAATTTGGCGCGTTGTTTCATGTTCTAGAGGGGTGTCGTTATGTAATCGACGCACGCTGTCATATACTGGACAGGCCTATGTATGTATTAGACGCCCGGATGCATGTACTGGACGGGCGTATGTATGTACAGAACGCGCATTGCTATGTACATGACGCGCGATGCTATGTCCCGGACGGCCGTATGTATGTATTTGGCGCGTTGTTCCATGTACTAGAGGGGTGTCGTTATGTAATCGACGCACGCTGTCATATACTGGACAGCCGTATGTATGTACTAGGCGCGCGGATGTATGTACTGGACGGGCGTACGTATGTACACAACGCGCATTTCTGTGTACATGACGCGCGATGCTATGTCCCGGGCGGGCGTATGTATGTATTTGGCGCGTTGTTCCATGTACTAGAGGGGTGTCGTTATGTAATCGACGCGCGCTGTCAAATACTGGACAGGCGTATGTATGTACTAGGCGCCCGGATGTATGTACTGGACGGCCGTACGTATGTACAGAACGCGCATTTCTGTGTACATGACGCGCGATTCTATTTACCTGACGGAAGTATGTATGTACTAGGCGCCCGGATGTATGTACTGGACGGGCGTATGTATGTACAGAACGCGCATTTCTATGTGCATGACGCGCGATTCTATATACCTGACGGGCGTATGTATGTACTAGGCGCCCGGATGTGTGTACTGGACGAGCGTATGTATGTACAGAACGCGCATTTCTATGTGCATGACGCGCGATTCTATATACCCGACGGGCGTATGTATGTACTAGGCACCCGGATGTATGTACTGGACGGGCGTATGTATGTACAGAACGCGCATTTCTATGTGCATGACGCGCGATTCTATATACCTGACGGGCGTATGTATGTACTAGGCGCCCGGATGTATGTTCTGGACAGGCGTATGTATGTACAGAACGTGCATTTCTATGTGCATGACGCCCGATTCTATATACATGACGGACGTATGTATGTACTAGGCGCCCGGATGTATGTACTGGACGGCCGTACGTATGTACAGAACGCGAATATCTGTGTACATGACGCGCGATGCTATGTCCCGGGCGGGCGTATGTATGTCTTTGGCGCGTTGTTCCATGTACTAGTGGGGTGTCGTTATGTAATCGACGCGCGCTGTCATATACTGGACAGGCGTATGTATGTACTAGGCGCCCGGATGTATGTACTGGACGAGCGTATGTATGTACAGAACGCGCATTTCTATGTGCATGACGCGAGATTCTATATACCTGACGGGCGTATGTATGTACTAGGCGCCCGGATGTATGTACTGGACGGGCGTATGTATGTACAGAACGCGCATTTCTATGTGCATGACGCGCGATTCTATATACCTGACGGGCGTATGTATGTACTAGGCGCCCGGATGTATGTACTGGACAGGCGTATGTATGTACAGAACGTGCATTTCTATGTGCATGACGCCCGATTCTATATACATGACGGACGTATGTATGTACTAGGCGCCCGGATGTATGTACTGGACGGCCGTACGTATGTACAGAACGCGAATATCTGTGTACATGACGCGCGATTCTATATACCTGACGGGCGTATGTATGTACTAGGCGCCCGGATGTATGTACTGGACGAGCGTATGTATGTACAGAACGCGCATTTCTGTGTGCATGACGCGCGATTCTATATACCTGACGGGCGTATGTATGTACTAGGCGCCCGGATGTATGTACTGGACAGGCGTATGTATGTACAGAACGCGCATTTCTATGTGCATGACGCGCGATTCTATATACCTGACGGGCGTATGTATGTACTAGGCGCCCGGATGTATGTACTGGACGGGCGTATGTATGTACAGAACGCGCATTTCTATGTGCATGACGCGCGATTCTATATACCTGACGGGCGTATGTATGTACTAGGCGCCCGGATGTATGTACTGGACGGGCGTATGTATGTACAGAACGCGCATTTCTATGTGCATGACGCGCGATTCTATATACATGACGGACGTATGTATGTATTTGGCGCGTTGTTCCATGTACTAGAGGGGTGTCGTTATGTAATCGACGCACGCTTCCATGTACTCGACGGGCGTATGTATGTACCAGGCGCCCGGATGCATGTACTGGACGGCCGTACGTATGTACAGAACGCGCATTTCTGTGTACATGACGCGCGATTCTATATATCTGACGGACGTATGTATGAATTTGGCGCGTTGTTTCATGTTCTAGAGGGGTGTCGTTATGTAATCGACGCACGCTGTCATACTGGACAGGCCTATGTATGTATTAGACGCCCGGATGCATGTACTGGACGGGCGTATGTATGTACAGAACGCGCATTGCTATGTACATGACGCGCGATGCTATGTCCCGGACGGCCGTATGTATGTATTTGGCGCGTTGTTCCATGTACTAGAGGGGTGTCGTTATGTAATCGACGCACGCTGTCATATACTGGACAGCCGTATGTATGTACTAGGCGCACGGATGTATGTACTGGACGGGCGTACGTATGTACAGAACGCGCATTTCTGTGTACATGACGCGCGATGCTATGTCCCGGGCGGGCGTATGTATGTATTTGGCGCGTTGTTCCATGTACTAGAGGGGTGTCGTTATGTAATCGACGCGCGCTGTCATATACTGGACAGGCGTATGTATGTACTAGGCGCCCGGATGTATGTACTGGACGGCCGTACGTATGTACAGAACGCGCATTTCTGTGTACATGACGCGCGATTCTATATACCTGACGGAAGTATGCATGTACTAGGCGCCCGGATGTATGTACTGGACGGGCGTATGTATGTACAGAACGCGCATTTCTATGTGCATGACGCGCGATTCTATATACCTGACGGGCGTATGTATGTACTAGGCGCCCGGATATATGTACTGGACGAGCGTATGTATGTACAGAACGCGCATTTCTATGTGCATGACGCGAGATTCTATATACCTGACGGGCGTATGTATGTACTAGGCGCCCGGATGTATGTACTGGACGGGCGTATGTATGTACAGAACGCGCATTTCTATGTGCATGACGCGCGATTCTATATACCTGACGGGCGTATGTATGTACTAGGCGCCCGGATGTATGTACTGGACAGGCGTATGTATGTACAGAACGTGCATTTCTATGTGCATGACGCCCGATTCTATATACATGACGGACGTATGTATGTACTAGGCGCCCGGATGTATGTACTGGACGGCCGTACGTATGTACAGAACGCGAATATCTGTGTACATGACGCGCGATTCTATATACCTGACGGGCGTATGTATGTACTAGGCGCCCGGATGTATGTACTGGACGAGCGTATGTATGTACAGAACGCGCATTTCTATGTGCATGACGCGCGATTCTATATACCTGACGGGCGTATGTACGTACTAGGCGCCCGGATGTATGTACAGGACGGGCGTATGTATGTACAGAACGCGCATTTCTATGTGCATGTCGCGCGATTCTACAGGGTGTCCCAGAACTCCCCATAGAGCCGAAGAGGGGTGATAGCTGAGGTGATTCTGAACACCTTTTTCCTTTGCGAAAATGTTGTTTGAGGCTTCGTTTTTAAATGGTTAACGAAAAACATTGACCAATCAGAGCGCGCATAGAGCCCGCGCTCAGCCGCGGGAGTGTTGTGTTCGAGCTTGACGCTCGGCCGAGGCCGTGAATGTGAACAAGTCGCTCGGTCTAATAAGAGGCGTTTGCCAAAAGTTATATCGAATAAGATATAAACAAATTAAGAACAATATCAAATTATTCGTTATTCCTCAAGAAGGAATAAACTAATTAGTCGTTATTCGTGTAGAATCAATGAATCGATTGACTAATAAACCTATCAATTGCAGCCCGCGTTAAATTAAAAAAGATTGACAGAAGATTCAAATTAGACTCACCCATGCATCCATAAATGAACCTGCTTCGACGAAAATGGGTCACTGTGTCATCCTACCGATCCTGACCATTGCAAGTAGGTATCCCGCAGTGCAGGACAGCTGATGTTACGGCCAGGTTAGCGAACTCACTTTATTTGACAAAACTTGTTACCTGCACGGCAACGATCACTGGGTTATTCTACCGATCCTGGCCATTCGAAGAACAAACACGTGGTGCACAACAGCCGATGTCTCGGTTGGAACAGTGAAAGAACTTCGTTTCACAAAATTTCCAACATTGCACGATCACTAGCACTTTACACTTCATGATTTGAATTTATGAAATCAGTTGTTCCCACTTATAAATAATTGCTGGCTCCAAAGGGGGCTGATTGTTATTAACTTTGAAGGGTCTCGACTTGGCCCTTTCTACTGCCAAATACGCTTTTTCACGTTCTGAAATTTCATCGTCGTGTTCCCGAGCTGGTAATCACTCGCGAGCTTCGCGTTTTAGAACTTAACTTTTATTTCGTTGAAAGTAAAAACAGCAATTACAGTGTCAGAGAGATCTTTACTGTATGGTGTTCAGACTGATTCTGTCTTGAGAAACTATGACGCGGTTTACAACGGTGGACGAGGGCTAGCTGGAAAAACGTTATAAGGGAGAGTTACGGGTCCTTACGGGGGGCGCGCTTTAGGGTGAAAGGCCCTTGAGGCCCACGTGCTGGCTAGCAGAGTTTTTCGGTTCCCAGGAAACACGGCCGTGGCAAATTTAATGGAGACATTTTCCAGTCGCCGGGAAGGCACTGCGAAGCGTTCAAGACACTGTTACATTCTCCGAGATGCTACATCTTTTATTACATTCTTTGTAATGCTATACCTTTTCCGGGGACTGGAAAATGTTTTCACTAAATTCACCATGACCGTGTTTTCTGGAAACCGAAAACTCTGCTGGCCAGCACGTGGGCCTCAAGGGCCTTTGCACCATAAAGCGTGCTCCCCGCGACAACCCGTAACTCTCCCTTATAACATTCTTCGAACTAGCCCTCATCCACCGTGGCAAACCGCATCACAATTTCTTAAGACAGAACCAGTCCGAACATCGAGCAGTAAAGATCTCTCCGACGCTGTAATTGCTGTTTTTACTTTCAACGAAATAAAAGTTAAGTTATAAAACGCGAAGCTCGCGAGTGATTACCCGATCAGGAACACGACGATGAAATTGTAGAATGTGCAAAAGCGTATTTGGCAGTAGAAAAAGCCAAGTTGAGACGCTTCAAAGATAATAAGTGGCAATTATTCATAAATGGGAACAACTGATTTCATAAATTCAAATCTTGAAGTGTAAAATGACAGTGCTCGTGCAATGATAGAAATTTTGTGAAACGAAGTTATTTCACTGTTCCAACCGAGACATCGGCTGTTGTGCACCACGTGTTTGTTCTTCGAATGGCCAGGATCGGTAGAATAACCCAGTGATCGTTGCCGTGCAGGCAATAAGTTTTGTCAAATAAAGTGAGTTCGCTGACCTGGCCGTAACATCAGCTGTCCTGCACTGCGGGATACCTACTTGCAATGGTCACGATCGGTAGGATGACACAGTGACCCATTTTCGTCGAAGCAGGTTCATTTATGGATGCATGGGTGAGTCTAATTTGAATCTTCTGTCAATCTTTTTTAATTTAACGCGGGCTGCAATTGATAGGTTTATTAGTCAATCGATTCATTGATTCTACACGAATAACGACTAATTAGTTTATTCCTTCTTGAGGAATAACGAATAATTTAATATTGTTCTTAATTTGTTTATACCTTATTCGATATAACTTTTGGCAAACGCCTCTTATTAGACCGAGCGACTTGTTCACATTCACGGCCTCGGCCGAGCGTCAAGCTCGAGCACAACACTCCCGCGGCTGAGCGCGGGCTCTACGCGCGCTCTGATTGGTCAATGTTTTTCGTTAACCATTTAAAAACGAAGCCTCAAACAACATTTTCGCAAAGGAAAAAGGTGTTCAGAATCACCTCAGCTATCACCCCTTTTCGGCTCTATGGGGAGTTCTGGGACACCCTGTATATACCTGACGGGCGTATGTATGTACTAGGCGCCCGGATGTATGTACTGGACGGGCGTATGTATGTACAGAACGCGCATTTCTATGTGCATGACGCGCGATTCTATATACCTGACGGGCGTATGTATGTACTAGGCGCCCGGATGTATGTACTGGACGGGCGTATGTATGTACAGAACGCGCATTTCTATGTGCATGACGCGCGATTCTATATACCTGACGGGCGTATGTATGTACTAGGCGCCCGGATGTATGTACTGGACGGGCGTATGTATGTACAGAACGTGCATTTCTATGTGCATGACGCCCGATTCTATATACATGACGGACGTATGTATGTACTAGGCGCCCGGATGTATGTACTGGACGGCCGTACGTATGTACAGAACGCGAATATCTGTGTACATGACGCGCGATTCTATATACCTGACGGGCGTATGTATGTACTAGGCGCCCGGATGTATGTACTGGACGAGCGTATGTATGTACAGAACGCGCATTTCTATGTGCATGACGCGCGATTCTATATACCTGACGGGCGTATGTATGTACTAGGCGCCCGGATGTATGCACTGGACGGGCGTATGTATGTACAGAACGCGCATTTCTATGTGCATGACGCGCGATTCTATATACCTGACGGACGTATGTATGTACTAGGCGCCCGGATGTATGTACTGGACGGGCGTATGTATGTACAGAACGCGCATTTCTATGTGCATGACGCGTGATTCTATATACCTGACGGGCGTATGTATGTACTAGGCGCCCGGATGTATGTACTGGACGGGCGTATGTATGTACAGAACGCGCATTTCTATGTGCATGACGCGCGATTCTATATACCTGACAGGCGTATGTATGTACTAGGCGCCCGGATGTATGTACTGGACGGGCGTATGTATGTACAGAACGCGCATTTGTATGTGCATGACGCGCGATTCTATATACCTGACGGACGTATGTATGTATTTGGCGCGTTGTTCCATGTACTAGAGGGGTGTCGTAATATAATCGACGCACAATTCCATGTACTCGACAGGCGTATGTATGTACCAGGCGCCCGGATGCATGTACTGGACGGCCGTACGTATGTACAGAACGCGCATTTCTGTGTACATGACGCGCGATTCTATATATCTGACGGACGTATGTATGAATTTGGCGCGTTGTTCCATGTACTAGAGGGGTGTCGTTATGTAATCGACGCACGCTGTCATATACTGGACAGCCGTATGTATGTACTAGGCGCACGGATGTATGTACTGGACGGGCGTACGTATGTACAGAACGCGCATTTCTGTGTACATGACGCGCGATGCTATGTCCCGGGCGGGCGTATGTATGTATTTGGCGCGTTGTTCCATGTACTAGAGGGGTGTCGTTATGTAATCGACGCGCGCTGTCATATACTGGACAGCCGTATGTATGTACTAGGCGCACGGATGTATGTACTGGACGGGCGTACGTATGTACAGAACGCGCATTTCTGTGTACATGACGCGCGATGCTATGTCCCGGGCGGGCGTATGCATGTATTTGGCGCGTTGTTCCATGTACTAGAGGGGTGTCGTTATGTAATCGACGCGCGCTGTCATATACTGGACAGCCGTATGTATGTACTAGGCGCACGGATGTATGTACTGGACGGGCGTACGTATGTACAGAACGCGCATTTCTGTGTACATGACGCGCGATGCTATGGCCCGGGCGGGCGTATGTATGTATTTGGCGCGTTGTTCCATGTACTAGAGGGGTGTCGTTATGTAATCGAGGCGCGCTGTCATATACTGGACAGGCGTATGTATGTACTAGGCGCCCGGATGTATGTACTGGACGGCCGTACGTATGTACAGAACGCGCATTTCTATGTGCATGACGCGCGATTCTATATACCTGACGGGCGTATGTATGTACTAGGCGCCCGGATGTATGTACTGGACAGGCGTATGTATGTACAGAACGTGCATTTCTATGTGCATGACGCCCGATTCTATATACATGACGGACGTATGTATGTACTAGGCGCCCGGATGTATGTACTGGACGGCCGTACGTATGTACAGAACGCGAATATCTGTGTACATGACGCCCGATGCTATGTCCCGGGCGGGCGTATGTATGTCTTTGGCGCGTTGTTCCATGTACTAGTGGGGTGTCGTTATGTAATCGACGCGCGCTGTCATATACTGGACAGGCGTATGTATGTACTAGGCGCCCGGATGTATGTACTGGACGAGCGTATGTATGTACAGAACGCGCATTTCTATGTGCATGACGCGAGATTCTATATACCTGACGGGCGTATGTATGTACTAGGCGCCCGGATGTATGTACTGGACGGCCGTACGTATGTACAGAACGCGAATATCTGTGTACATGACGCGCGATGCTATGTCCCGGGCGGGCGTATGTATGTCTTTGGCGCGTTGTTCCATGTACTAGAGGGGTGTCGTTATGTAATCGACGCGCGCTGTCATATACTGGACAGGCGTATGTATGTACGAGGCGCCCGGATGTATGTACTGGACTAGCGTATGTATGTACAGAACGCGCATTTCTATGTGCATGACGCGCGATTCTATATACCTGACAGGCGTATGTATGTACTAGGCGCCCGGATGTATGTACTGGACGGGCGTATGTATGTACAGAACGCGCATTACTATGTGCATGACGCGCGATTCTATATACCTGACGGGCGTATGTATGTACTAGGCGCCCGGATGTATGTACTGGACGAGCGTATGTATGTACAGAACGCGCATTTCTATGTGCATGACGCGAGATTCTATATACCTGACGGGCGTATGTATGTACTGGACGGGCGTATGTATGTACAGAACGCGCATTTCTATGTGCATGACGCGCGATTCTATATACCTGACGGGCGTATGTATGTACTAGGCGCCCGGATGTATGTACTGGACGGGCGTATGTATGTACAGAACGTGCATTTCTATGTGCATGACGCCCGATTCTATATACATGACGGACGTATGTATGTACTAGGCGCCCGGATGTATGTACTGGACGGGCGTATGTATGTACAGAACGTGCATTTCTATGTGCATGACGCCCGATTCTATATACATGACGGACGTATGTATGTATTTGGCGCGTTGTTCCATGTACTAGAGGGGTGTTGTTATGTAATCGACGCACGCTTCCATGTACTGGACAGGCGTATGTATGTACGAGGCGCCCGGATGTATGTACTGGACGAGCGTATGTATGTACAGAACGCGCATTTCTATGTGCATGACGCGCGATTCTATATACCTGACAGGCGTATGTATGTACTAGGCGCCCGGATGTATGTACTGGACGGGCGTATGTACGTACAGAACGCGCATTTCTGTGTACATGACGCGCGATGCTATGTCCCGGGCGGGCGTATGCATGTATTTGGCGCGTTGTTCCATGTACTAGAGGGGTGTCGTTATGTAATCGACGCGCGCTGTCATATACTGGACAGCCGTATGTATGTACTAGGCGCACGGATGTATGTACTGGACGGGCGTACGTATGTACAGAACGCGCATTTCTGTGTACATGACGCGCGATGCTATGGCCCGGGCGGGCGTATGTATGTATTTGGCGCGTTGTTCCATGTACTAGAGGGGTGTCGTTATGTAATCGAGGCGCGCTGTCATATACTGGACAGGCGTATGTATGTACTAGGCGCCCGGATGTATGTACTGGACGGCCGTACGTATGTACAGAACGCGCATTTCTATGTGCATGACGCGCGATTCTATATACCTGACGGGCGTATGTATGTACTAGGCGCCCGGATGTATGTACTGGACAGGCGTATGTATGTACAGAACGTGCATTTCTATGTGCATGACGCCCGATTCTATATACATGACGGACGTATGTATGTACTAGGCGCCCGGATGTATGTACTGGACGGCCGTACGTATGTACAGAACGCGAATATCTGTGTACATGACGCCCGATGCTATGTCCCGGGCGGGCGTATGTATGTCTTTGGCGCGTTGTTCCATGTACTAGAGGGGTGTCGTTATGTAATCGACGCGCGCTGTCATATACTGGACAGGCGTATGTATGTACGAGGCGCCCGGATGTATGTACTGGACTAGCGTATGTATGTACAGAACGCGCATTTCTATGTGCATGACGCGCGATTCTATATACCTGACAGGCGTATGTATGTACTAGGCGCCCGGATGTATGTACTGGACGGGCGTATGTATGTACAGAACGCGCATTACTATGTGCATGACGCGCGATTCTATATACCTGACGGGCGTATGTATGTACTAGGCGCCCGGATGTATGTACTGGACGAGCGTATGTATGTACAGAACGCGCATTTCTATGTGCATGACGCGAGATTCTATATACCTGACGGGCGTATGTATGTACTGGACGGGCGTATGTATGTACAGAACGCGCATTTCTATGTGCATGACGCGCGATTCTATATACCTGACGGGCGTATGTATGTACTAGGCGCCCGGATGTATGTACTGGACGGGCGTATGTATGTACAGAACGTGCATTTCTATGTGCATGACGCCCGATTCTATATACATGACGGACGTATGTATGTACTAGGCGCCCGGATGTATGTACTGGACGGGCGTATGTATGTACAGAACGTGCATTTCTATGTGCATGACGCCCGATTCTATATACATGACGGACGTATGTATGTATTTGGCGCGTTGTTCCATGTACTAGAGGGGTGTTGTTATGTAATCGACGCACGCTTCCATGTACTGGACAGGCGTATGTATGTACGAGGCGCCCGGATGTATGTACTGGACGAGCGTATGTATGTACAGAACGCGCATTTCTATGTGCATGACGCGCGATTCTATATACCTGACAGGCGTATGTATGTACTAGGCGCCCGGATGTATGTACTGGACGGGCGTATGTACGTACAGAACATGCATTTCTATGTGCATTACGCGCGATTCTATGTCCCGGACGGGCGTATGTATGTATTTGGCGCGTTGTTCCATGTACTAGAGGGGTGTCGTTATGTAATCGACGCACGCTGTCATATACTGGACAGGCCTATGTATGTACTAGGCGCCCGGATGTATGTACTGGACGGGCGTATGTATGTACAGAACGCGCATTTCTATGTGCATGACGCGCGATTCTATATACCTGACGGACGTATGTATGTATTTGGCGCGTTGTTCCATGTACTAGAGGGGTGTCGTAATATAATCGACGCACAATTCCATGTACTCGACAGGCGTATGTATGTACCAGGCGCCCGGATGCATGTACTGGACGGCCGTACGTATGTACAGAACGCGCATTTCTGTGTACATGCCGCGCGATTCTATATACCTGACGGGCGTATGTATATACTAGGCGCCCGTACGTATATACTGGACGGCCGTACGTATGTACACAACGCGCATTTGTATGTGCATGACGCGCGATTCTATATACCTGACGGACGTATGTATGTATTTGGCGCGTTGTTCCATGTACTAGAGGGGTGTCGTTATGTAATCGACGCACGCTTCCATGTACTGGACAGGCGTATGTATGTACGAGGCGCCCGGATGTATGTACTGGACGCGCGATTCTATATACCTGACGGAAGTATGTATGTATTTGGCGCGTTGTTCCATGTACTAGAGGGGTGTTGTTATGTAATCGACGCAAGCTTCCATGTACTGGACAGGCGTATGTATGTACAGAACGCGCATTGCTATGTACATGACGCGCGATGCTATGTCCCGGACGGCCGTATGTATGTATTTGGCGCGTTGTTCCATGTTCTAGAGGGGTGTCGTTATGTAATTGACGCACGCTGTCATATACTGGTCAGGCCTATGTATGTATTAGACGCCCGGATGCATGTACTGGACGGGCGTATGTATGTACAGAACGCGCATTGCTATGTACATGACGCGCGATGCTATGTCCCGGACGGCCGTATGTATGTATTTGGCGCGTTGTTCCATGTACTAGAGGGGTGTCGTTATGTAATCGACGCACGCTGTCATATACTGGACAGCCGTATGTATGTACTAGGCGCACGGATGTATGTACTGGACGGGCGTACGTATGTACAGAACGCGCATTTCTGTGTACATGACGCGCGATGCTATGTCCCGGGCGGGCGTATGTATGTATTTGGCGCGTTGTTCCATGTACTAGAGGGGTGTCGTTATGTAATCGACGCGCGCTGTCATATACTGGACAGGCGTATGTATGTACTAGGCGCCCGAATGTATGTACTGGACGGCCGTACGTATGTACAGAACGCGCATTTCTGTGTACATGACGCGCGATTCTATATACCTGACGGAAGTATGTATGTACTAGGCGCCCGGATCTATGTACTGGACGGGCGTATGTATGTACAGAACGCGCATTTCTATGTGCATGACGCGCGATTCTATATACCTGACGGGCGTATGTATGTACTAGGCGCCCGGATGTATGTACTGGACGCGCGATTCTATATACCTGACGGGCGTATGTATATACTAGGCGCCCGTACGTATATACTGGACGGCCGTACGTATGTACAGAACGCGCATTTCTGTGTACATGACGCGCGATGCTATGTCCCGGGCGGGCGTATGTATGTATTTGGCGCGTTGTTCCATGTACTAGAGGGGTGTCGTTATGTAATCGACGCGCGCTGTCATATACTGGACAGGCGTATGTATGTATTAGACGCCCGGATGCATGTACTGGACGGGCGTATGTATGTACAGAACGCGCATTGCTATGTACATGACGCGCGATGCTATGTCCCGGACGGCCGTATGTATGTATTTGGCGCGTTGTTCCATGTACTAGAGGGGTGTCGTTATGTAATCGACGCGCGCTGTCATATACTGGACAGGCGTATGTATGTACTAGGCGCCCGAATGTATGTACTGGACGGCCGTACGTATGTACAGAACGCGCATTTCTGTGTACATGACGCGCGATTCTATATATCTGACGGGCGTATGTATGAATTTGGCGCGTTGTTTCATGTTCTAGAGGGGTGTCGTTATGTAATTGACGCACGCTGTCATATACTGGTCAGGCCTATGTATGTATTAGACGCCCGGATGCATGTACTGGACGGGCGTATGTATGTACAGAACGCGCATTGCTATGTACATGACGCGCGATGCTATGTCCCGGACGGCCGTATGTATGTAATTGGCGCGTTGTTCCATGTACTAGATGGGTGTCGTTATGTAATCGACGCACGCTTCCATGTACTGGACAGGCGTATGTATGTACGAGGCGCCCGGATGTATGTACTGGACGCGCGATTCTATATACCTGACGGGCGTATGTATATACTAGGCGCCCGTACGTATATACTGGACGGCCGTGCGTATGTACAGAACGCGCATTTGTATGTGCATGACGCGCGATTCTATATACCTGACGGGCGTATGTATGTACTAGGCGCCCGGATGTATGTACTGGACGGGCGTATGTATGTACAGAACGTGCATTTCTATGTGCATGACGCCCGATTCTATATACATGACGGACGTATGTATGTATTTGGCGCGTTGTTCCATGTACTAGAGGGGTGTTGTTATGTAATCGACGCACGCTTCCATGTACTGGACAGGCGTATGTATGTACGAGGCGCCCGGATGTATGTACTGGACTAGCGTATGTATGTACAGAACGCGCATTTCTATGTGCATGACGCGCGGTTCTATATACCTGACAGGCGTATGTATGTACTAGGCGCCCGGATGTATGTACTGGACGGGCGTATGTATGTACAGAACGCGCATTTCTATGTGCATGACGCGCGATTCTATATACCTGACGGGCGTATGTATGTACTAGGCGCCGAATGTATGTACTGGACGAGCGTATGTATGTACAGAACGCGCATTGCTATGCACATGACGCGCGATGCTATGTCCCGGACGGCCGTATGTATGTATTTGGCGCGTTGTTCCATGTACTAGAGGGGTGTCGTTATGTAATCGACGCACGCTGTCATATACTGGACAGCCGTATGTATGTACTAGGCGCACGGATGTATGTACTGGACGAGCGTATGTATGTACAGAACGCGCATTTCTATGTGCATGACGCGCGATTCTATATACCTGACGGGCGTATGTATGTACTAGGCGCCCGGATGTATGTACTGGACGGGCGTATGTATGTACAGAGCGCGCATTTCTATGTGCATGACGCGCGATTCTATATACCTGACGGACGTATGTATGTATTTGGCGCGTTGTTCCATGTACTAGAGGGGTGTCGTTATGTAATCGACGCACGCTTCCATGTACTGGACAGGCGTATGTATGTACGAGGCGCCCGGATGTATGTACTGGACGAGCGTATGTATGTACAGAACGCGCATTTGTATGTGCATGACGCGCGATTCTATATACCTGACGGGCGTATGTATGTACTAGGCGCCCGGATGTATGTACTGGACGGGCGTGTGTATGTACAGAACGTGCATTTCTATGTGCATGACGCGCGATTCTATATACCTGACGGGCGTATGTATGTACTAGGCGCCGAATGTATGTACTGGACGAGCGTATGTATGTACAGAACGCGCATTGCTATGCACATGACGCGCGATGCTATGTCCCGGACGGCCGTATGTATGTATTTGGCGCGTTGTTCCATGTACTAGAGGGGTGTCGTTATGTAATCGACGCACGCTGTCATATACTGGACAGCCGTATGTATGTACTAGGCGCACGGATGTATGTACTGGACGAGCGTATGTATGTACAGAACGCGCATTTGTATGTGCATGACGCGCGATTCTATATACCTGACGGGCGTATGTATGTACTAGGCGCCCGGATGTATGTACTGGACGGGCGTATGTATGTACAGAACGTGCATTTCTATGTGCATGACGCGCGATTCTATATACCTGACGGGCGTATGTATGTACGAGGCGCCCGGATCTATGTACTGGACGCGCGATTCTATATACCTGACGGAAGTATGTATGTATTTGGCGCGTTGTTCCATGTACTAGAGGGGTGTTGTTATGTAATCGACGCACGCTTCCATGTACTGGACAGGCGTATGTATGTACGAGGCGCCCGGATGTATGTACTGGACTAGCGTATGTATGTACAGAACGCGCATTTCTATGTGCATGACGCGCGATTCTATATACCTGACAGGCGTATGTATGTACTAGGCGCCCGGATGTATGTACTGGACGGGCGTATGTATGTACAGAACGCGCATTACTATGTGCATGACGCGTGATTCTATATACCTGACGGGCGTATGTATGTACTAGGCGCCCGGATGTATGTACTGGACGAGCGTATGTATGTACAGAACGCGCATTTCTATGTGCATGACGCGAGATTCTATATACCTGACGGGCGTATGTATGTACTGGACGGGCGTATGTATGTACAGAACGCGCATTTCTATGTGCATGACGCGCGATTCTATATACCTGACGGGCGTATGTATGTACTAGGCGCCCGGATGTATGTACTGGACGGGCGTATGTATGTACAGAACGTGCATTTCTACGTGCATGACGCCCGATTCTATATACATGACGGACGTATGTATGTACTAGGCGCCCGGATGTATGTACTGGACGGGCGTATGTATGTACAGAACGTGCATTTCTATGTGCATGACGCCCGATTCTATA
>JALHAQ010000130.1:0-37054 GCA_023838395.1 Holcopasites calliopsidis | reverse complement strand
ATACGCAATAACTTTTAGTTCCTAAAACACTTTCATAACTAATTTAAGTCTGTACTGTTATCGTTATTGTAATTTTCATTATTCTTTGATTATATGTATTGTAAATTAATTCTGCAGAATATAAGCACTCACTTTTAGTTTCTAAGACATTTTCTTAACGTATTTAGGTCTGTGCTATTATCACAATTGTAATTTTCATTATTCTTTGATTATAAGATGTATTGTAAATTAATTTACAAGAATATAATCAATAACTTTTAGTTTCTAAGCATTTTCATAAGGTATTTAAGTCTGTGCTGTTATCGTTATTGTAATTTTCATTATTCTTTGATTCTATGTATTGTAAATTAATTCTGCAGAATATAAGCAATAACTTTTAGTTCCTAAAACACTTTCATAACTAATTTAGGTCTGTACTGTTATCGGAATTGTAGTTTTCATTATTCTTTGACGAGAAGATTTATTGTAAATTAATTTACAAGAATATAAGCAATAACTTTTAGTTTCTAAGACATTTTCACAACGTATTTATGTCTGTGCTGTTATCGTTATTGCAATTTTCATTATTCTTTGATTCTATGTATTGTAAATTAATTCTGCAGAATATAAGCAATAACTTTTAGTTCCTAAAACACTTTCATAACTAATTTATGTCTGTGCTGTTATCGTTATTGCAATTTTCATTATTCTTTGATTCTATGTATTGTAAATTAATTCTGCAGAATATAAGCAATAACTTTTAGTTCCTAAAACACTTTCATAACTAATTTAGGTCTGTACTGTTATCGGAATTGTAGTTTTCATTATTCTTTGACGAGAAGATTTATTGTAAATTAATTTACAAGAATATAAGCAATAACTTTTAGTTTCTAAGACATTTTCACAACGTATTTAAGTCTGTGCTGTTATCGTTATTGTAATTTTCATTATTCTTTGATTCTATGTATTGTAAATTAATTCTGCGGAATATAAGCAATAACTTTTAGTTCCTAAAACACTTTCATAACTAATTTAAGTCTGTACTGTTATCGGTATTGTAGTTTTCATTATTCTTTGATTATACGTATTGTAAATTAATTTAAAAGAATATACGCAATAACTTTTAGTTCCTAAAACACTTTCATAACTAATTTAGGTCTGTACTGTTATCGGAATTGTAATTTTCATTATTCTTTGATGTTAAGATGTATTGTAAATTAATTTACAAGAATATAAGCAATAACTTTTAGTTTCTAAGCATTTTCATAAGGTATTTTAGTCTGTGCTGTTATCGTTATTGTAATTATCATTATTCTTTGATTATATGTATTGTAAATTAATTCTGCAGAATATAAGCGATAACTTTTACTTCCTAAAACACTTTCATAACTAATTTAAGTCTGTACTGTTAACCGAGTTGTAGTTTTCATTATTCTTTGATTATATGTATTGTAAATTAATTTAACAGAATATACGCAATGACTTTTAGTTCTTAAATCACTTTCATAACGTATTTAGGTCTGTGCTGTTATCGGAATTGTAATTTTCATTATTCTTTGATTATACGTCTTGTAAATTAATTTATAAGAATATACGCAATAACCTTGAGTTTCTAAGACAGTTTCATAACGTATTTAGGTCTGTGCTGTTATCGGAATTGTAGTTTTCATTATTCTTTGATTATATGTATTGTAAATTAATTCTGCAGAATATAAGCAATAACTTTTAGTTCCTAAAACACTTTCGTAACTAATTTAGGTCTGTGCTGTTATCACAATTGTAATTTTCATTATTCTTTGATTATATGTATTGTAAATTAATTCTGCAGTATATAAGCAATAACTTTTAGTTCCTAAAACACTTTCATAACTAATTTAAGTCTGTACTGTTATCGGTATTGTAGTTTTCATTATTCTTTGATTATACGTATTGTAAATTAATTTAAAAGAATATTCGCAATAACTTTTAGTTCCTAAAACACTTTCATAACGTATTTAGGTCTGTGCTGTTGTCGGTATTGTAGTTTTCATTATTCTTTGATGATAAGATGTATTGAAAATTAATTGACAAGAATATAAGCAATAACTTTTAGTTTCTAAGCATTTTCATAAGGTATTTAAGTCTGTGCTGTTATCGTTATTGTAATTTTCATTATTCTTTGATTCTATGTATTGTAAATTAATTCTGCAGAATATAAGCAATAACTTTTAGTTCCTAAAACACTTTCATAACTAATTTAGGTCTGTACTGTTATCGGAATTGTAGTTTTCATTATTCTTTGATGAGAAGATGTATTGTAAATTAATTTTTCAGAATATAGGTAATAGCTTTTAGTTTCTAAGACATTTTCACAACGTATTTAAGTCTGTACTGTTATCACAATTGTAATTTTCATTATTCTTTGATTATAAGATGTATTGTAAATTAATTTACAAGAATATAAGCAATAACTTTTAGTTTCTAAGCATTTTCATAAGGTATTTAAGTCTGTGCTGTTATCGTTATTGTAATTTTCATTATTCTTTGATTATACGTATTGTAAATTTATTTAAAAGAATATAAGCAATAACTTTTAGTTCCTAAAACACTTTCATAACTAATTTAGGTCTGTACTGTTATCGGAATTGTAGTTTTCATTATTCTTTGATGAGAAGATGTATTGTAAATTAATTTTTCAGAATATAGGTAATAGCTTTTAGTTTCTAAGACATTTTCACAACGTATTTAGGTCTGTGCTGTTATCGTTATTGCAATTTTCATTATTCTTTGATTCTATGTATTGTAAATTAATTCTGCAGAATATAAGCAATAACTTTTAGTTCCTAAAACACTTTCATAACTAATTTAAGTCTGTACTGTTAACCGAGTTGTAGTTTTCATTATTCTTTGATTATATGTATTGTAAATTAATTTAACAGAATATACGCAATGACTTTTAGTTCTTAAATCACTTTCATAACGTATTTAGGTCCGTGCTGTTGTCGGTATTGTAGTTTTCATTATTCTTTGATGAGAAGATGTATTGTAAATTAATTTACAAGTATATAAGCAATAACTTTTACTTCCTAAAACACTTTCATAACTAATTTAAGTCTGTACTGTTATCACAATTGTAATTTTCATTATTCTTTGATTCTATGTATTGTAAATTAATTCTGCAGAATACAAGCAATAACTTTTAGTTCCTAAAACACTTTCATAACTAATTTATGTCTGTACTGTTATCGTTATTGTAGTTTTCATTATTCTTTGATTATACGTATTGTAAATTAATTTAAAAGAATATACGCAATAACTTTTAGTTCCTAAAACACTTTCATAACGTATTTAGGACTGTGCTGTTGTCGGTATTGTAGTTTTCATTATTCTTTGATGATAAGATGTATTGTAAATTAATTGACAAGAATATAAGCAATAACTTTTAGTTTCTAAGCATTTTCATAAGGTATTTAAGTCTGTGGTGTTATCGTTATTGTAATTTTCATTATTCTTTGATTATATGTATTGTAAATTAATTTAAAAGAATATACGCAATAACTTTTAGTTCCTAAAACACTTTCATAACTAATTTAGGTCTGTACTGTTATCGGAATTGTAGTTTTCATTATTCTTTGATTTTATGTATAGTAAATTAATTCTGCAGAATATAAGCACTCACTTTTAGTTTCTAAGACATTTTCTTAACGTATTTAGGTCTGTGCTATTATCACAATTGAAATTTTCATTATTCTTTGATTATAAGATGTATTGTAAATTAATTTACAAGAATATAAGCAATAACTTTTAGTTTCTAAGCATTTTCATAAGGTATTTAAGTCTGTGCTGTTATCGAAATTGTAGTTTTCATTATTCTTTGATTATATGTATTGTAAATTAATTCTGCAGAATATAAGCAATAACTTCTAGTTCCTAAAACACTTTCATAACGTATTTAGGTCTGTGCTGTTATCGGAATTGTAATTTTCATTATTCTTTGATTATATGTATTGTAAATTAATTCTGCAGAATATAAGCAATAACTTTTAGTTCCTAAAACACTTTCATAACTTATTTAGGTCTGTGCTATTATCACAATTGTAATTTTCATTATTCTTTGATTATATGTATTGTAAATTAATTCTGCAGAATATAAGCAATAACTTTTACGTCCTAAAACACTTTCATAACTAATTTAAGTCTGTACTGTTAACCGAGTTGTAGTTTTCATTATTCTTTGATTATATGTATTGTAAATTAATTCTGCAGAATACAAGCAATAACTTTTAGTTCCTAAAACACTTTCATAACTAATTTATGTCTGTACTGTTATCGTTATTGTAGTTTTCATTATTCTTTGATTATACGTATTGTAAATTAATTTAAAAGAATATACGCAATAACTTTTAGTTCCTAAAACACTTACATAACGTATTTAGGACTGTGCTGTTGTCGGTATTGTAGTTTTCATTATTCTTTGATTATATGTATTGTAAATTAATTTAAAAGAATATACGCAATAACTTTTAGTTCCTAAAACACTTTCATAACTAATTTAGGTCTGTACTGTTATCGGAATTGTAGTTTTCATTATTCTTTGGTTATACGTATTGTAAATTAATTTAAAAGAATATACGCAATAACTTTTAGTTCCTAAAACACTTTCATAACTAATTTAAGTCTGTACTGTTATCGTTATTGTAATTTTCATTATTCTTTGATTATATGTATTGTAAATTAATTCTGCAGAATATAAGCAATAACTTTTATTTCCTAAAACACTTTCATAACTAATTTAAGTCTGTACTGTTAACCGAGTTGTAGTTTTCATTATTCTTTGATTATACGTATTGTAAATTAATTTAAAAGAATATACGCAATAACTTTTAGTTCCTAAAACACTTTCATAACTAATTTAGGTCTGTACTGTTATCGGAATTGTAGTTTTCATTATTCTTTGTTTATATGTATTGTAAATTAATTCTGCAGAATATAAGCAATAACTTTTAGTTCCTAAAACACTTTCATAACTTATTTAGGTCTGTGCTATTATCACAACTGTAATTTTCATTATTCTTTGATTCTATGTATTGTAAATTAATTCTGCAGAAAATAAGCAATAACTTTTAGTTCCTAAAACACTTTCATAACTAATTTAGGTCTGTACTGTTATCGGAATTGTAGTTTTCATTATTCATTGATTATACGTATTGTAAATTAATTTACAAGAATATAAGCAATAACTTTTAGTTTCTAAAACAGTTTCATAACGTATTTAAGTCTGTACTGTTATCACAATTGTAATTTTCATTATTCTTTGATTATATGTATTGTAAATTAATTCTGCAGAATATAAGCAATAACTTTTAGTTCCTAAAACACTTTCATAACTAATTTATGTCTGTGCTGTTATCGTTATTGCAATTTTCATTATTCTTTGATTATATGTATTGTAAATTAATTCTGCAGAATATAAGCAATAACTTTTAGTTCCTAAAACACTTTCATAACTAATTTAAGTCTGTACTGTTATCGGAATTGTAGTTTTCATTATTCTTTGATTATACGTATTGTAAATTAATTTAAATGAATATACGCAATAACTTTTACTTCCTAAAACACTTTCATAACTAATTTAAGTCTGTACTGTTATCACAATTGTAATTTTCATTATTCTTTGATTATATGTATTGTAAATTAATTCTGCAGAATATAAGCAATAACTTTTAGTTCCTAAAACACTTTCGTAACTAATTTAGGTCTGTGCTGTTATCACAATTGTAATTTTCATTATTCTATGATTATAAGATGTATTGTAAATTAGTTTACAAGAATATAAGCAATAACTTTTAGTTTCTAAGCATTTTCATAAGGTATTTAAGTCTGTGCTGCTATCGTTATTGTAATTTTCATTATTCTTTGATTCTATGTATTGTAAATTAATTCTGCAGAATATAAGCAATAACTTTTAGTTCCTAAAACACTTTCATAACTTATTTAGGTCTGTGCTATTATCACAATTGTAATTTTCATTATTCTTTGATTATATGTATTGTAAATTAATTCTGCAGAATATAAGCAATAACTTTTACTTCCTAAAACACTTTCATAACTAATTTAGGTCTGTACTGTTATCGGAATTGTAGTTTTCATTATTCATTGATTATAAGTATTGTAAATTAATTTAACAGAATATACGCAATGTCTTTTAGTTCTTAAATCACTTTCATAACGGATTTAGGTCTGTGCTGTTATCGTTATTGCAATTTTCATTATTCTATGATTATAAGATGTATTGTAAATTAATTTACAAGAATATAAGCAATAACTTTTAGTTTCTAAAACACTTTCATAACTAATTTATGTCTGTACTGTTATCGTTATTGTAGTTTTCATTATTCTTTGATTATATGTATTGTAAATTAATTTAAATGAATATACGCAATAACTTTTAGTTCCTAAAACACTTTCATAACTAATTTAGGTCTGTACTGTTATCGGAATTGTAGTTTTCATTATTCATTGATTATACGTATTGTAAATTAATTTACAAGAATATAAGCAATAACTTTTAGTTTCTAAAACAGTTTCATAACGTATTTAAGTCTGTACTGTTATCACAATTGTAATTTTCATTATTCTTTGATTATATGTATTGTAAATTAATTCTGCAGTATATAAGCAATAACTTTTAGTTCCTAAAACACTTTCATAACTAATTTAAGTCTGTACTGTTATCACAATTGTAATTATCATTATTCTTTGATTCTATGTATTGTAAATTAATTCTGCAGAATACAAGCAATAACTTTTAGCTCCTAAAACACTTTCATAACTAATTTATGTCTGTACTGTTATCGTTATTGTAGTTTTCATTATTCTTTGATTATATGTATTGTAAATTAATTTAAATGAATATACGCAATAACTTTTAGTTCCTAAAACACTTTCATAACTAATTTAGGTCTGTACTGTTATCGGAATTGTAGTTTTCATTATTCTTTGATTATACGTATTGTAAATTAATTTATAAGAATATAAGCAATAACTTTTAGTTTCTAAGCATTTTCATAAGGTATTTAAGTCTGTAGTGTTATCGTTATTGTAATTTTCATTATTCTTTGATTATATGTATTGTAAATTAATTCTGCAGAATATAAGCAATAACTTTTAGTTCCTAAAACACTTTCATAACTAATTTAGGTCTGTACTGTTATCGGAATTGTAGTTTAAATTATTCTTTGACGAGAAGATTTATTGTAAATTAATTTACAAGAATATAAGCAATAACTTTTAGTTTCTAAGACATTTTCACAACGTATTTAAGTCTGTGCTGTTATCGTTATTGTAATTTTCATTATTCTTTGATTATATGTATTGTAAATTAATTTAACAGAATATACGCAATGACTTTTAGTTCTTAAATCACTTTCATAACGTATTTAGGTCTGTGCTGTTGTCGGTATTGTAGTTTTCATTATTCTTTGATTATAAGACGTATTGTAAATTAATTTACAAGAATATAAGCAATAACTTTTAGTTTCTAAGCATTTTCATAAGGTATTTAAGTCTGTGCTGTTATCGTTATTGTAATTTTCAATATTCTTTGATTATAATATGTATTATAAATTAATTCTGCAGAATATAAGCAATAACTTTTAGTTTCTAAAACAGTTTCATAACGTATTTAAGTCTGTACTGTTATCACAATTGTAATTTTCATTATTCTTTGATTATATGTATTGTAAATTAATTTAAAAGAATATACGCAATAACTTTTAGTTCCTAAAACACTTTCATAACTAATTTAGGTCTGTGCTGTTATCACAATTGTAATTTTCATTATTCTATGATTATAAGATGTATTGTAAATTAGTTTACAAGAATATAAGCAATAACTTTTAGTTTCTAAGCATTTTCATAAGGTATTTAAGTCTGTGCTGCTATCGTTATTGTAATTTTCATTATTCTTTGATTCTATGTATTGTAAATTAATTCTGCAGAATATAAGCACTCACTTTTAGTTTCTAAGACATTTTCTTAACGTATTTAGGTCTGTGCTATTATCACAATTGAAATTTTCATTATTCTTTGATTATAAGATGTATTGTAAATTAATTTACAAGAATATAAGCAATAACTTTTAGTTTCTAAGCATTTTCATAAGGTATTTAAGTCTGTGCTGTTATCGAAATTGTAGTTTTCATTATTCTTTGATTATATGTATTGTAAATTAATTTAAAAGAATATACGCAATAACTTTTAGTTCCTAAAACACTTTCATAACTAATTTAGGTCTGTACTGTTATCGGAATTGTAGTTTTCATTATTCTTTGATTTTATGTATAGTAAATTAATTCTGCAGAATATAAGCACTCACTTTTAGTTTCTAAGACATTTTCTTAACGTATTTAGGTCTGTGCTATTATCACAATTGAAATTTTCATTATTCTTTGATTATAAGATGTATTGTAAATTAATTTACAAGAATATAAGCAATAACTTTTAGTTTCTAAGCATTTTCATAAGGTATTTAAGTCTGTGCTGTTATCGAAATTGTAGTTTTCATTATTCTTTGATTATATGTATTGTAAATTAATTCTGCAGAATATAAGCAATAACTTCTAGTTCCTAAAACACTTTCATAACGTATTTAGGTCTGTGCTGTTATCGGAATTGTAATTTTCATTATTCTTTGATTATATGTATTGTAAATTAATTTAAATGAATATACGCAATAACTTTTAGTTCCTAAAACACTTTCATAACTAATTTAGGTCTGTACTGTTATCACAATTGTAATTTTCATTATTCTTTGATTATATGTATTGTAAATTAATTCTGCAGAATATAAGCAATAACTTTTAGTTCCTAAAACACTTTCATAACTTATTTAGGTCTGTGCTATTATCACAATTGTAATTTTCATTATTCTTTGATTATATGTATTGTAAATTAATTCTGCAGAATATAAGCAATAACTTTTACGTCCTAAAACACTTTCATAACTAATTTAAGTCTGTACTGTTAACCGAGTTGTAGTTTTCATTATTCTTTGATTATATGTATTGTAAATTAATTCTGCAGAATACAAGCAATAACTTTTAGTTCCTAAAACACTTTCATAACTAATTTAAGTCTGTACTGTTATCACAATTGTAATTTTCATTATTCTTTGATTCTATGTATTGTAAATTAATTCTGCAGAATACAAGCAATAACTTTTAGTTCCTAAAACACTTTCATAACTAATTTATGTCTGTACTGTTATCGTTATTGTAGTTTTCATTATTCTTTGATTATACGTATTGTAAATTAATTTAAAAGAATATACGCAATAACTTTTAGTTCCTAAAACACTTACATAACGTATTTAGGACTGTGCTGTTGTCGGTATTGTAGTTTTCATTATTCTTTGATTATATGTATTGTAAATTAATTTAAAAGAATATACGCAATAACTTTTAGTTCCTAAAACACTTTCATAACTAATTTAGGTCTGTACTGTTATCGGAATTGTAGTTTTCATTATTCTTTGGTTATACGTATTGTAAATTAATTTAAAAGAATATACGCAATAACTTTTAGTTCCTAAAACACTTTCATAACTAATTTAAGTCTGTACTGTTATCGTTATTGTAATTTTCATTATTCTTTGATTATATGTATTGTAAATTAATTCTGCAGAATATAAGCAATAACTTTTATTTCCTAAAACACTTTCATAACTAATTTAAGTCTGTACTGTTAACCGAGTTGTAGTTTTCATTATTCTTTGATTATACGTATTGTAAATTAATTTAAAAGAATATACGCAATAACTTTTAGTTCCTAAAACACTTTCATAACTAATTTAGGTCTGTACTGTTATCGGAATTGTAGTTTTCATTATTCTTTGTTTATATGTATTGTAAATTAATTCTGCAGAATATAAGCAATAACTTTTAGTTCCTAAAACACTTTCATAACTTATTTAGGTCTGTGCTATTATCACAACTGTAATTTTCATTATTCTTTGATTCTATGTATTGTAAATTAATTCTGCAGAAAATAAGCAATAACTTTTAGTTCCTAAAACACTTTCATAACTAATTTAGGTCTGTACTGTTATCGGAATTGTAGTTTTCATTATTCTTTGATTATACGTATAGTAAATTAACTTATAAGGATATACGCAATAACCTTGAGTTTCTAAGGCAGTTTCATAAAGTATTTAGGTCTGTGCTGTTATCGGAATTGTAGTTTTCATTATTCATTGATTATACGTATTGTAAATTAATTTACAAGAATATAAGCAATAACTTTTAGTTTCTAAAACAGTTTCATAACGTATTTAAGTCTGTACTGTTATCACAATTGTAATTTTCATTATTCTTTGATTATATGTATTGTAAATTAATTCTGCAGAATATAAGCAATAACTTTTAGTTCCTAAAACACTTTCATAACTAATTTAAGTCTGTACTGTTATCGGAATTGTAGTTTTCATTATTCTTTGATTATACGTATTGTAAATTAATTTAAATGAATATACGCAATAACTTTTACTTCCTAAAACACTTTCATAACTAATTTAAGTCTGTACTGTTATCGGAATTGTAGTTTTCATTATTCTTTGATTATACGTATTGTAAATTAATTTAAATGAATATACGCAATAACTTTTACTTCCTAAAACACTTTCATAACTAATTTAGGTCTGTACTGTTATCGGAATTGTAGTTTTCATTATTCATTGATTATAAGTATTGTAAATTAATTTAACAGAATATACGCAATGTCTTTTAGTTCTTAAATCACTTTCATAACGGATTTAGGTCTGTGCTGTTATCGTTATTGCAATTTTCATTATTCTATGATTATAAGATGTATTGTAAATTAATTTACAAGAATATAAGCAATAACTTTTAGTTTCTAAGCATTTTCATAAGGTATTTCAGTCTGTGCTGTTATCGTTATTGTAATTTTCATTATTCTTTGATTATATGTATTGTAAATTAATTTAAAAGAATATACGCAATAACTTTTAGTTCCTAAAACACTTTCATAACGTATTTAGGTCTGTGCTGTTATCGGAATTGTAGTTTTCATTATTCTTTTATTATATGTATTGTAAATTAATTCTGCAGTATATAAGCAATAACTTTTAGTTCCTAAAACACTTTCATAACTAATTTAAGTCTGTACTGTTATCACAATTGTAATTATCATTATTCTTTGATTCTATGTATTGTAAATTAATTCTGCAGAATACAAGCAATAACTTTTAGCTCCTAAAACACTTTCATAACTAATTTATGTCTGTACTGTTATCGTTATTGTAGTTTTCATTATTCTTTGATTATATGTATTGTAAATTAATTTAAATGAATATACGCAATAACTTTTAGTTCCTAAAACACTTTCATAACTAATTTAGGTCTGTACTGTTATCGGAATTGTAGTTTTCATTATTCTTTGATTATACGTATTGTAAATTAATTTATAAGAATATAAGCAATAACTTTTAGTTTCTAAGCATTTTCATAAGGTATTTAAGTCTGTAGTGTTATCGTTATTGTAATTTTCATTATTCTTTGATTATATGTATTGTAAATTAATTCTGCAGAATATAAGCAATAACTTTTAGTTCCTAAAACACTTTCATAACTAATTTAGGTCTGTACTGTTATCGGAATTGTAGTTTAAATTATTCTTTGACGAGAAGATTTATTGTAAATTAATTTACAAGAATATAAGCAATAACTTTTAGTTTCTAAGACATTTTCACAACGTATTTAAGTCTGTGCTGTTATCGTTATTGTAATTTTCATTATTCTTTGATTATATGTATTGTAAATTAATTTAACAGAATATACGCAATGACTTTTAGTTCTTAAATCACTTTCATAACGTATTTAGGTCTGTGCTGTTGTCGGTATTGTAGTTTTCATTATTCTTTGATTATAAGACGTATTGTAAATTAATTTACAAGAATATAAGCAATAACTTTTAGTTTCTAAGCATTTTCATAAGGTATTTAAGTCTGTGCTGTTATCGTTATTGTAATTTTCAATATTCTTTGATTATAATATGTATTATAAATTAATTCTGCAGAATATAAGCAATAACTTTTAGTTTCTAAAACAGTTTCATAACGTATTTAAGTCTGTACTGTTATCACAATTGTAATTTTCATTATTCTTTGATTATATGTATTGTAAATTAATTTAAAAGAATATACGCAATAACTTTTAGTTCCTAAAACACTTTCATAACTAATTTAGGTCTGTGCTGTTATCACAATTGTAATTTTCATTATTCTATGATTATAAGATGTATTGTAAATTAGTTTACAAGAATATAAGCAATAACTTTTAGTTTCTAAGCATTTTCATAAGGTATTTAAGTCTGTGCTGCTATCGTTATTGTAATTTTCATTATTCTTTGATTCTATGTATTGTAAATTAATTCTGCAGAATATAAGCAATAACTTTTAGTTCCTAAAACACTTTCATAACTTATTTAGGTCTGTGCTATTATCACAATTGTAATTTTCATTATTCTTTGATTATATGTATTGTAAATTAATTCTGCAGAATATAAGCAATAACTTTTACTTCCTAAAACACTTTCATAACTAATTTAAGTCTGTACTGTTAACCGAGTTGTAGTCTTCATTATTCTTTGATTATATGTATTGTAAATTAATTCTGCAGAATATAAGCGATAACTTTTACTTCCTAAAACACTTTCATAACTAATTTAGGTCTGTACTGTTATCGGAATTGTAGTTTTCATTATTCATTGATTATAAGTATTGTAAATTAATTTAACAGAATATACGCAATAACTTTTAGTTCCTAAAACACTTTCATAACGTATTTAGGTCTGTGCTGTTATCGGAATTGTAGTTTTCATTATTCTTTTATTATATGTATTGTAAATTAATTCTGCAGAATATAAGCAATAACTTTTAGTTCCTAAAACACTTTCATAACTAATTTAAGTCTGTACTGTTATCGTTATTGTAATTTTCATTATTCTTTGATTATATGTATTGTAAATTAATTCTGCAGAATATAAGCACTCACTTTTAGTTTCTAAGACATTTTCTTAACGTATTTAGGTCTGTGCTATTATCACAATTGTAATTTTCATTATTCTTTGATTATAAGATGTATTGTAAATTAATTTACAAGAATATAATCAATAACTTTTAGTTTCTAAGCATTTTCATAAGGTATTTAAGTCTGTGCTGTTATCGTTATTGTAATTTTCATTATTCTTTGATTCTATGTATTGTAAATTAATTCTGCAGAATATAAGCAATAACTTTTAGTTCCTAAAACACTTTCATAACTAATTTAGGTCTGTACTGTTATCGGAATTGTAGTTTTCATTATTCTTTGACGAGAAGATTTATTGTAAATTAATTTACAAGAATATAAGCAATAACTTTTAGTTTCTAAGACATTTTCACAACGTATTTATGTCTGTGCTGTTATCGTTATTGCAATTTTCATTATTCTTTGATTCTATGTATTGTAAATTAATTCTGCAGAATATAAGCAATAACTTTTAGTTCCTAAAACACTTTCATAACTAATTTATGTCTGTGCTGTTATCGTTATTGCAATTTTCATTATTCTTTGATTCTATGTATTGTAAATTAATTCTGCAGAATATAAGCAATAACTTTTAGTTCCTAAAACACTTTCATAACTAATTTAGGTCTGTACTGTTATCGGAATTGTAGTTTTCATTATTCTTTGACGAGAAGATTTATTGTAAATTAATTTACAAGAATATAAGCAATAACTTTTAGTTTCTAAGCATTTTCATAAGGTATTTAAGTCTGTGCTGTTATCGTTATTGTAATTTTCATTATTCTTTGATTCTATGTATTGTAAATTAATTCTGCAGAATATAAGCAATAACTTTTAGTTCCTAAAACACTTTCATAACTAATTTAAGTCTGTACTGTTATCGGTATTGTAGTTTTCATTATTCTTTGATTATACGTATTGTAAATTAATTTAAAAGAATATACGCAATAACTTTTAGTTCCTAAAACACTTTCATAACTTATTTAGGTCTGTGCTATTATCACAATTGTAATTTTCATTATTCTTTGATTATAAGATGTATTGTAAATTAATTTACAAGAATATAAGCAATAACTTTTAGTTTCTAAGCATTTTCATAAGGTATTTTAGTCTGTGCTGTTATCGTTATTGTAATTATCATTATTCTTTGATTATATGTATTGTAAATTAATTCTGCAGAATATAAGCGATAACTTTTACTTCCTAAAACACTTTCATAACTAATTTAAGTCTGTACTGTTAACCGAGTTGTAGTTTTCATTATTCTTTGATTATATGTATTGTAAATTAATTTAACAGAATATACGCAATGACTTTTAGTTCTTAAATCACTTTCATAACGTATTTAGGTCTGTGCTGTTATCGGAATTGTAATTTTCATTATTCTTTGATTATACGTCTTGTAAATTAATTTATAAGAATATACGCAATAACCTTGAGTTTCTAAGACAGTTTCATAACGTATTTAGGTCTGTGCTGTTATCGGAATTGTAGTTTTCATTATTCTTTGATTATATGTATTGTAAATTAATTCTGCAGAATATAAGCAATAACTTTTAGTTCCTAAAACACTTTCATAACTTATTTAGGTCTGTGCTATTATCACAATTGTAATTTTCATTATTCTTTGATTATAAGATGTATTGTAAATTAATTTACAAGAATATAAGCAATAACTTTTAGTTTCTAAGCATTTTCATAAGGTATTTAAGTCTGTGCTGTTATCGGAATTGTAATTTTCATTATTCTTTGATTCTATGTATTGTAAATTAATTCTGCAGAATATAAGCAATAACTTTTAGTTCCTAAAACACTTTCATAACTAATTTAAGTCTGTACTGTTATCGGTATTGTAGTTTTCATTATTCTTTGATTATACGTATTGTAAATTAATTTAAAAGAATATTCGCAATAACTTTTAGTTCCTAAAACACTTTCATAACGTATTTAGGTCTGTGCTGTTGTCGGTATTGTAGTTTTCATTATTCTTTGATGATAAGATGTATTGAAAATTAATTGACAAGAATATAAGCAATAACTTTTAGTTTCTAAGCATTTTCATAAGGTATTTAAGTCTGTGCTGTTATCGTTATTGTAATTTTCATTATTCTTTGATTCTATGTATTGTAAATTAATTCTGCAGAATATAAGCAATAACTTTTAGTTCCTAAAACACTTTCATAACTAATTTAGGTCTGTACTGTTATCGGAATTGTAGTTTTCATTATTCTTTGATGAGAAGATGTATTGTAAATTAATTTTTCAGAATATAGGTAATAGCTTTTAGTTTCTAAGACATTTTCACAACGTATTTAGGTCTGTGCTGTTATCGTTATTGCAATTTTCATTATTCTTTGATTCTATGTATTGTAAATTAATTCTGCAGAATATAAGCAATAACTTTTAGTTCCTAAAACACTTTCATAACTAATTTAAGTCTGTACTGTTAACCGAGTTGTAGTTTTCATTATTCTTTGATTATATGTATTGTAAATTAATTTAAAAGAATATACGCAATAACTTTTAGTTCCTAAAACACTTTCGTAACTAATTTAGGTCTGTGCTGTTATCACAATTGTAATTTCCATTATTCTATGATTATAAGATGTATTGTAAATTAGTTTACAAGAATATAAGCAATAACTTTTAGTTTCTAAGCATTTTCATAAGGTATTTAAGTCTGTGCTGCTATCGTTATTGTAATTTTCATTATTCTTTGATTCTATGTATTGTAAATTAATTCTGCAGAATATAAGCAATAACTTTTAGTTCCTAAAACACTTTCATAACTAATTTATGTCTGTACTGTTATCGTTATTGTAGTTTTCATTATTCTTTGATTATACGTATTGTAAATTAATTTAAAAGAATATACGCAATAACTTTTAGTTCCTAAAACACTTTCATAACGTATTTAGGACTGTGCTGTTGTCGGTATTGTAGTTTTCATTATTCTTTGATGATAAGATGTATTGTAAATTAATTGACAAGAATATAAGCAATAACTTTTAGTTTCTAAGCATTTTCATAAGGTATTTAAGTCTGTGCTGTTATCGAAATTGTAGTTTTCATTATTCTTTGATTATATGTATTGTAAATTAATTTAAAAGAATATACGCAATAACTTTTAGTTCCTAAAACACTTTCATAACTAATTTAGGTCTGTACTGTTATCGGAATTGTAGTTTTCATTATTCTTTGATTTTATGTATAGTAAATTAATTCTGCAGAATATAAGCACTCACTTTTAGTTTCTAAGACATTTTCTTAACGTATTTAGGTCTGTGCTATTATCACAATTGAAATTTTCATTATTCTTTGATTATAAGATGTATTGTAAATTAATTTACAAGAATATAAGCAATAACTTTTAGTTTCTAAGCATTTTCATAAGGTATTTAAGTCTGTGCTGTTATCGAAATTGTAGTTTTCATTATTCTTTGATTATATGTATTGTAAATTAATTCTGCAGAATATAAGCAATAACTTCTAGTTCCTAAAACACTTTCATAACGTATTTAGGTCTGTGCTGTTATCGGAATTGTAATTTTCATTATTCTTTGATTATATGTATTGTAAATTAATTTAAATGAATATACGCAATAACTTTTAGTTCCTAAAACACTTTCATAACTAATTTAGGTCTGTACTGTTATCACAATTGTAATTTTCATTATTCTTTGATTATATGTATTGTAAATTAATTCTGCAGAATATAAGCAATAACTTTTACGTCCTAAAACACTTTCATAACTAATTTAAGTCTGTACTGTTAACCGAGTTGTAGTTTTCATTATTCTTTGATTATATGTATTGTAAATTAATTCTGCAGAATACAAGCAATAACTTTTAGTTCCTAAAACACTTTCATAACTAATTTATGTCTGTACTGTTATCGTTATTGTAGTTTTCATTATTCTTTGATTATACGTATTGTAAATTAATTTAAAAGAATATACGCAATAACTTTTAGTTCCTAAAACACTTACATAACGTATTTAGGACTGTGCTGTTGTCGGTATTGTAGTTTTCATTATTCTTTGATTATATGTATTGTAAATTAATTTAAAAGAATATACGCAATAACTTTTAGTTCCTAAAACACTTTCATAACTAATTTAGGTCTGTACTGTTATCGGAATTGTAGTTTTCATTATTCTTTGGTTATACGTATTGTAAATTAATTTAAAAGAATATACGCAATAACTTTTAGTTCCTAAAACACTTTCATAACTAATTTAAGTCTGTACTGTTATCGTTATTGTAATTTTCATTATTCTTTGATTATATGTATTGTAAATTAATTCTGCAGAATATAAGCAATAACTTTTATTTCCTAAAACACTTTCATAACTAATTTAAGTCTGTACTGTTAACCGAGTTGTAGTTTTCATTATTCTTTGATTATACGTATTGTAAATTAATTTAAAAGAATATACGCAATAACTTTTAGTTCCTAAAACACTTTCATAACTAATTTAGGTCTGTACTGTTATCGGAATTGTAGTTTTCATTATTCTTTGTTTATATGTATTGTAAATTAATTCTGCAGAATATAAGCAATAACTTTTAGTTCCTAAAACACTTTCATAACTTATTTAGGTCTGTGCTATTATCACAACTGTAATTTTCATTATTCTTTGATTCTATGTATTGTAAATTAATTCTGCAGAAAATAAGCAATAACTTTTAGTTCCTAAAACACTTTCATAACTAATTTAGGTCTGTACTGTTATCGGAATTGTAGTTTTCATTATTCATTGATTATACGTATTGTAAATTAATTTACAAGAATATAAGCAATAACTTTTAGTTTCTAAAACAGTTTCATAACGTATTTAAGTCTGTACTGTTATCACAATTGTAATTTTCATTATTCTTTGATTATATGTATTGTAAATTAATTCTGCAGAATATAAGCAATAACTTTTAGTTCCTAAAACACTTTCATAACTAATTTATGTCTGTGCTGTTATCGTTATTGCAATTTTCATTATTCTTTGATTATATGTATTGTAAATTAATTCTGCAGAATATAAGCAATAACTTTTAGTTCCTAAAACACTTTCATAACTAATTTAAGTCTGTACTGTTATCGGAATTGTAGTTTTCATTATTCTTTGATTATACGTATTGTAAATTAATTTAAATGAATATACGCAATGACTTTTAGTTCTTAAATCACTTTCATAACGTATTTAGGTCTGTGCTGTTATCGGAATTGTAATTTTCATTATTCTTTGATTATATGTATTGTAAATTAATTCTGCAGAATATAAGCAATAACTTTTACGTCCTAAAACACTTTCATAACTAATTTAAGTCTGTACTGTTAACCGAGTTGTAGTTTTCATTATTCTTTGATTATATGTATTGTAAATTAATTCTGCAGAATACAAGCAATAACTTTTAGTTCCTAAAACACTTTCATAACTAATTTATGTCTGTACTGTTATCGTTATTGTAGTTTTCATTATTCTTTGATTATACGTATTGTAAATTAATTTAAAAGAATATACGCAATAACTTTTAGTTCCTAAAACACTTACATAACGTATTTAGGACTGTGCTGTTGTCGGTATTGTAGTTTTCATTATTCTTTGATTATATGTATTGTAAATTAATTTAAAAGAATATACGCAATAACTTTTAGTTCCTAAAACACTTTCATAACTAATTTAGGTCTGTACTGTTATCGGAATTGTAGTTTTCATTATTCTTTGGTTATACGTATTGTAAATTAATTTAAAAGAATATACGCAATAACTTTTAGTTCCTAAAACACTTTCATAACTAATTTAAGTCTGTACTGTTATCGTTATTGTAATTTTCATTATTCTTTGATTATATGTATTGTAAATTAATTCTGCAGAATATAAGCAATAACTTTTATTTCCTAAAACACTTTCATAACTAATTTAAGTCTGTACTGTTAACCGAGTTGTAGTTTTCATTATTCTTTGATTATACGTATTGTAAATTAATTTAAAAGAATATACGCAATAACTTTTAGTTCCTAAAACACTTTCATAACTAATTTAGGTCTGTACTGTTATCGGAATTGTAGTTTTCATTATTCTTTGTTTATATGTATTGTAAATTAATTCTGCAGAATATAAGCAATAACTTTTAGTTCCTAAAACACTTTCATAACTTATTTAGGTCTGTGCTATTATCACAACTGTAATTTTCATTATTCTTTGATTCTATGTATTGTAAATTAATTCTGCAGAAAATAAGCAATAACTTTTAGTTCCTAAAACACTTTCATAACTAATTTAGGTCTGTACTGTTATCGGAATTGTAGTTTTCATTATTCATTGATTATACGTATTGTAAATTAATTTACAAGAATATAAGCAATAACTTTTAGTTTCTAAAACAGTTTCATAACGTATTTAAGTCTGTACTGTTATCACAATTGTAATTTTCATTATTCTTTGATTATATGTATTGTAAATTAATTCTGCAGAATATAAGCAATAACTTTTAGTTCCTAAAACACTTTCATAACTAATTTATGTCTGTGCTGTTATCGTTATTGCAATTTTCATTATTCTTTGATTATATGTATTGTAAATTAATTCTGCAGAATATAAGCAATAACTTTTAGTTCCTAAAACACTTTCATAACTAATTTAAGTCTGTACTGTTATCGGAATTGTAGTTTTCATTATTCTTTGATTATACGTATTGTAAATTAATTTAAATGAATATACGCAATAACTTTTACTTCCTAAAACACTTTCATAACTAATTTAAGTCTGTACTGTTATCACAATTGTAATTTTCATTATTCTTTGATTATATGTATTGTAAATTAATTCTGCAGAATATAAGCAATAACTTTTAGTTCCTAAAACACTTTCGTAACTAATTTAGGTCTGTGCTGTTATCACAATTGTAATTTTCATTATTCTATGATTATAAGATGTATTGTAAATTAGTTTACAAGAATATAAGCAATAACTTTTAGTTTCTAAGCATTTTCATAAGGTATTTAAGTCTGTGCTGCTATCGTTATTGTAATTTTCATTATTCTTTGATTCTATGTATTGTAAATTAATTCTGCAGAATATAAGCAATAACTTTTAGTTCCTAAAACACTTTCATAACTTATTTAGGTCTGTGCTATTATCACAATTGTAATTTTCATTATTCTTTGATTATATGTATTGTAAATTAATTCTGCAGAATATAAGCAATAACTTTTACTTCCTAAAACACTTTCATAACTAATTTAGGTCTGTACTGTTATCGGAATTGTAGTTTTCATTATTCATTGATTATAAGTATTGTAAATTAATTTAACAGAATATACGCAATGTCTTTTAGTTCTTAAATCACTTTCATAACGGATTTAGGTCTGTGCTGTTATCGTTATTGCAATTTTCATTATTCTATGATTATAAGATGTATTGTAAATTAATTTACAAGAATATAAGCAATAACTTTTAGTTTCTAAGCATTTTCATAAGGTATTTCAGTCTGTGCTGTTATCGTTATTGTAATTTTCATTATTCTTTGATTATATGTATTGTAAATTAATTTAAAAGAATATACGCAATAACTTTTAGTTCCTAAAACACTTTCATAACGTATTTAGGTCTGTGCTGTTATCGGAATTGTAGTTTTCATTATTCTTTTATTATATGTATTGTAAATTAATTCTGCAGTATATAAGCAATAACTTTTAGTTCCTAAAACACTTTCATAACTAATTTAAGTCTGTACTGTTATCACAATTGTAATTATCATTATTCTTTGATTCTATGTATTGTAAATTAATTCTGCAGAATACAAGCAATAACTTTTAGCTCCTAAAACACTTTCATAACTAATTTATGTCTGTACTGTTATCGTTATTGTAGTTTTCATTATTCTTTGATTATATGTATTGTAAATTAATTTAAATGAATATACGCAATAACTTTTAGTTCCTAAAACACTTTCATAACTAATTTAGGTCTGTACTGTTATCGGAATTGTAGTTTTCATTATTCTTTGATTATACGTATTGTAAATTAATTTATAAGAATATAAGCAATAACTTTTAGTTTCTAAGCATTTTCATAAGGTATTTAAGTCTGTAGTGTTATCGTTATTGTAATTTTCATTATTCTTTGATTATATGTATTGTAAATTAATTCTGCAGAATATAAGCAATAACTTTTAGTTCCTAAAACACTTTCATAACTAATTTAGGTCTGTACTGTTATCGGAATTGTAGTTTAAATTATTCTTTGACGAGAAGATTTATTGTAAATTAATTTACAAGAATATAAGCAATAACTTTTAGTTTCTAAGACATTTTCACAACGTATTTAAGTCTGTGCTGTTATCGTTATTGTAATTTTCATTATTCTTTGATTATATGTATTGTAAATTAATTTAACAGAATATACGCAATGACTTTTAGTTCTTAAATCACTTTCATAACGTATTTAGGTCTGTGCTGTTGTCGGTATTGTAGTTTTCATTATTCTTTGATTATAAGACGTATTGTAAATTAATTTACAAGAATATAAGCAATAACTTTTAGTTTCTAAGCATTTTCATAAGGTATTTAAGTCTGTGCTGTTATCGTTATTGTAATTTTCAATATTCTTTGATTATAATATGTATTATAAATTAATTCTGCAGAATATAAGCAATAACTTTTAGTTTCTAAAACAGTTTCATAACGTATTTAAGTCTGTACTGTTATCACAATTGTAATTTTCATTATTCTTTGATTATATGTATTGTAAATTAATTTAAAAGAATATACGCAATAACTTTTAGTTCCTAAAACACTTTCATAACTAATTTAGGTCTGTGCTGTTATCACAATTGTAATTTTCATTATTCTATGATTATAAGATGTATTGTAAATTAGTTTACAAGAATATAAGCAATAACTTTTAGTTTCTAAGCATTTTCATAAGGTATTTAAGTCTGTGCTGCTATCGTTATTGTAATTTTCATTATTCTTTGATTCTATGTATTGTAAATTAATTCTGCAGAATATAAGCAATAACTTTTAGTTCCTAAAACACTTTCATAACTTATTTAGGTCTGTGCTATTATCACAATTGTAATTTTCATTATTCTTTGATTATATGTATTGTAAATTAATTCTGCAGAATATAAGCAATAACTTTTACTTCCTAAAACACTTTCATAACTAATTTAAGTCTGTACTGTTAACCGAGTTGTAGTCTTCATTATTCTTTGATTATATGTATTGTAAATTAATTCTGCAGAATATAAGCGATAACTTTTACTTCCTAAAACACTTTCATAACTAATTTAGGTCTGTACTGTTATCGGAATTGTAGTTTTCATTATTCATTGATTATACGTATTGTAAATTAATTTAAAAGAATATACGCAATAACTTTTAGTTCCTAAAACACTTTCATAACTAATTTAAGTCTGTACTGTTATCGTTATTGTAATTTTCATTATTCTTTGATTATATGTATTGTAAATTAATTCTGCAGAATATAAGCAATAACTTTTATTTCCTAAAACACTTTCATAACTAATTTAAGTCTGTACTGTTAACCGAGTTGTAGTTTTCATTATTCTTTGATTATACGTATTGTAAATTAATTTAACAGAATATACGCAATAACTTTTAGTTCCTAAAACACTTTCATAACGTATTTAGGTCTGTGCTGTTATCGGAATTGTAGTTTTCATTATTCTTTTATTATATGTATTGTAAATTAATTCTGCAGAATATAAGCAATAACTTTTAGTTCCTAAAACACTTTCATAACTAATTTAAGTCTGTACTGTTATCGTTATTGTAATTTTCATTATTCTTTGATTATATGTATTGTAAATTAATTCTGCAGAATATAAGCAATAACTTTTAGTTTCTAAGACATTTTCACAACGTATTTAAGTCTGTGCTGTTATCGTTATTGTAATTTTCATTATTCTTTGATTATATGTATTGTAAATTAATTTAACAGAATATACGCAATGACTTTTAGTTCTTAAATCACTTTCACAACGTATTTATGTCTGTGCTGTTATCGTTATTGCAATTTTCATTATTCTTTGATTATATGTATTGTAAATTAATTCTGCAGAATATAAGCAATAACTTTTAGTTCCTAAAACACTTTCATAACTAATTTAAGTCTGTACTGTTATCGGTATTGTAGTTTTCATTATTCTTTGATTATACGTATTGTAAATTAATTTAAAAGAATATACGCAATAACTTTTAGTTCCTAAAACACTTTCATAACTAATTTAAGTCTGTACTGTTATCGTTATTGTAATTTTCATTATTCTTTGATTATATGTATTGTAAATTAATTCTGCAGAATATAAGCACTCACTTTTAGTTTCTAAGACATTTTCTTAACGTATTTAGGTCTGTGCTATTATCACAATTGTAATTTTCATTATTCTTTGATTATAAGATGTATTGTAAATTAATTTACAAGAATATAATCAATAACTTTTAGTTTCTAAGCATTTTCATAAGGTATTTAAGTCTGTGCTGTTATCGTTATTGTAATTTTCATTATTCTTTGATTCTATGTATTGTAAATTAATTCTGCAGAATATAAGCAATAACTTTTAGTTCCTAAAACACTTTCATAACTAATTTAGGTCTGTACTGTTATCGGAATTGTAGTTTTCATTATTCTTTGACGAGAAGATTTATTGTAAATTAATTTACAAGAATATAAGCAATAACTTTTAGTTTCTAAGACATTTTCACAACGTATTTATGTCTGTGCTGTTATCGTTATTGCAATTTTCATTATTCTTTGATTCTATGTATTGTAAATTAATTCTGCAGAATATAAGCAATAACTTTTAGTTCCTAAAACACTTTCATAACTAATTTATGTCTGTGCTGTTATCGTTATTGCAATTTTCATTATTCTTTGATTCTATGTATTGTAAATTAATTCTGCAGAATATAAGCAATAACTTTTAGTTCCTAAAACACTTTCATAACTAATTTAGGTCTGTACTGTTATCGGAATTGTAGTTTTCATTATTCTTTGACGAGAAGATTTATTGTAAATTAATTTACAAGAATATAAGCAATAACTTTTAGTTTCTAAGACATTTTCACAACGTATTTAAGTCTGTGCTGTTATCGTTATTGTAATTTTCATTATTCTTTGATTCTATGTATTGTAAATTAATTCTGCGGAATATAAGCAATAACTTTTAGTTCCTAAAACACTTTCATAACTAATTTAAGTCTGTACTGTTATCGGTATTGTAGTTTTCATTATTCTTTGATTATACGTATTGTAAATTAATTTAAAAGAATATACGCAATAACTTTTAGTTCCTAAAACACTTTCATAACTAATTTAGGTCTGTACTGTTATCGGAATTGTAATTTTCATTATTCTTTGATGTTAAGATGTATTGTAAATTAATTTACAAGAATATAAGCAATAACTTTTAGTTTCTAAGCATTTTCATAAGGTATTTTAGTCTGTGCTGTTATCGTTATTGTAATTATCATTATTCTTTGATTATATGTATTGTAAATTAATTCTGCAGAATATAAGCGATAACTTTTACTTCCTAAAACACTTTCATAACTAATTTAAGTCTGTACTGTTAACCGAGTTGTAGTTTTCATTATTCTTTGATTATATGTATTGTAAATTAATTTAACAGAATATACGCAATGACTTTTAGTTCTTAAATCACTTTCATAACGTATTTAGGTCTGTGCTGTTATCGGAATTGTAATTTTCATTATTCTTTGATTATACGTCTTGTAAATTAATTTATAAGAATATACGCAATAACCTTGAGTTTCTAAGACAGTTTCATAACGTATTTAGGTCTGTGCTGTTATCGGAATTGTAGTTTTCATTATTCTTTGATTATATGTATTGTAAATTAATTCTGCAGAATATAAGCAATAACTTTTAGTTCCTAAAACACTTTCGTAACTAATTTAGGTCTGTGCTGTTATCACAATTGTAATTTTCATTATTCTTTGATTATATGTATTGTAAATTAATTCTGCAGTATATAAGCAATAACTTTTAGTTCCTAAAACACTTTCATAACTAATTTAAGTCTGTACTGTTATCGGTATTGTAGTTTTCATTATTCTTTGATTATACGTATTGTAAATTAATTTAAAAGAATATTCGCAATAACTTTTAGTTCCTAAAACACTTTCATAACGTATTTAGGTCTGTGCTGTTGTCGGTATTGTAGTTTTCATTATTCTTTGATGATAAGATGTATTGAAAATTAATTGACAAGAATATAAGCAATAACTTTTAGTTTCTAAGCATTTTCATAAGGTATTTAAGTCTGTGCTGTTATCGTTATTGTAATTTTCATTATTCTTTGATTCTATGTATTGTAAATTAATTCTGCAGAATATAAGCAATAACTTTTAGTTCCTAAAACACTTTCATAACTAATTTAGGTCTGTACTGTTATCGGAATTGTAGTTTTCATTATTCTTTGATTATACGTATTGTAAATTAATTTATAAGAATATAAGCAATAACTTTTAGTTTCTAAGCATTTTCATAAGGTATTTAAGTCTGTAGTGTTATCGTTATTGTAATTTTCATTATTCTTTGATTATATGTATTGTAAATTAATTCTGCAGAATATAAGCAATAACTTTTAGTTCCTAAAACACTTTCATAACTAATTTAGGTCTGTACTGTTATCGGAATTGTAGTTTAAATTATTCTTTGACGAGAAGATTTATTGTAAATTAATTTACAAGAATATAAGCAATAACTTTTAGTTTCTAAGACATTTTCACAACGTATTTAAGTCTGTGCTGTTATCGTTATTGTAATTTTCATTATTCTTTGATTATATGTATTGTAAATTAATTTAACAGAATATACGCAATGACTTTTAGTTCTTAAATCACTTTCATAACGTATTTAGGTCTGTGCTGTTGTCGGTATTGTAGTTTTCATTATTCTTTGATTATAAGACGTATTGTAAATTAATTTACAAGAATATAAGCAATAACTTTTAGTTTCTAAGCATTTTCATAAGGTATTTAAGTCTGTGCTGTTATCGTTATTGTAATTTTCAATATTCTTTGATTATAATATGTATTATAAATTAATTCTGCAGAATATAAGCAATAACTTTTAGTTTCTAAAACAGTTTCATAACGTATTTAAGTCTGTACTGTTATCACAATTGTAATTTTCATTATTCTTTGATTATATGTATTGTAAATTAATTTAAAAGAATATACGCAATAACTTTTAGTTCCTAAAACACTTTCATAACTAATTTAGGTCTGTGCTGTTATCACAATTGTAATTTTCATTATTCTATGATTATAAGATGTATTGTAAATTAGTTTACAAGAATATAAGCAATAACTTTTAGTTTCTAAGCATTTTCATAAGGTATTTAAGTCTGTGCTGCTATCGTTATTGTAATTTTCATTATTCTTTGATTCTATGTATTGTAAATTAATTCTGCAGAATATAAGCACTCACTTTTAGTTTCTAAGACATTTTCTTAACGTATTTAGGTCTGTGCTATTATCACAATTGAAATTTTCATTATTCTTTGATTATAAGATGTATTGTAAATTAATTTACAAGAATATAAGCAATAACTTTTAGTTTCTAAGCATTTTCATAAGGTATTTAAGTCTGTGCTGTTATCGAAATTGTAGTTTTCATTATTCTTTGATTATATGTATTGTAAATTAATTTAAAAGAATATACGCAATAACTTTTAGTTCCTAAAACACTTTCATAACTAATTTAGGTCTGTACTGTTATCGGAATTGTAGTTTTCATTATTCTTTGATTTTATGTATAGTAAATTAATTCTGCAGAATATAAGCACTCACTTTTAGTTTCTAAGACATTTTCTTAACGTATTTAGGTCTGTGCTATTATCACAATTGAAATTTTCATTATTCTTTGATTATAAGATGTATTGTAAATTAATTTACAAGAATATAAGCAATAACTTTTAGTTTCTAAGCATTTTCATAAGGTATTTAAGTCTGTGCTGTTATCGAAATTGTAGTTTTCATTATTCTTTGATTATATGTATTGTAAATTAATTCTGCAGAATATAAGCAATAACTTCTAGTTCCTAAAACACTTTCATAACGTATTTAGGTCTGTGCTGTTATCGGAATTGTAATTTTCATTATTCTTTGATTATATGTATTGTAAATTAATTTAAATGAATATACGCAATAACTTTTAGTTCCTAAAACACTTTCATAACTAATTTAGGTCTGTACTGTTATCACAATTGTAATTTTCATTATTCTTTGATTATATGTATTGTAAATTAATTCTGCAGAATATAAGCAATAACTTTTAGTTCCTAAAACACTTTCATAACTTATTTAGGTCTGTGCTATTATCACAATTGTAATTTTCATTATTCTTTGATTATATGTATTGTAAATTAATTCTGCAGAATATAAGCAATAACTTTTACGTCCTAAAACACTTTCATAACTAATTTAAGTCTGTACTGTTAACCGAGTTGTAGTTTTCATTATTCTTTGATTATATGTATTGTAAATTAATTCTGCAGAATACAAGCAATAACTTTTAGTTCCTAAAACACTTTCATAACTAATTTAAGTCTGTACTGTTATCACAATTGTAATTTTCATTATTCTTTGATTCTATGTATTGTAAATTAATTCTGCAGAATACAAGCAATAACTTTTAGTTCCTAAAACACTTTCATAACTAATTTATGTCTGTACTGTTATCGTTATTGTAGTTTTCATTATTCTTTGATTATACGTATTGTAAATTAATTTAAAAGAATATACGCAATAACTTTTAGTTCCTAAAACACTTACATAACGTATTTAGGACTGTGCTGTTGTCGGTATTGTAGTTTTCATTATTCTTTGATTATATGTATTGTAAATTAATTTAAAAGAATATACGCAATAACTTTTAGTTCCTAAAACACTTTCATAACTAATTTAGGTCTGTACTGTTATCGGAATTGTAGTTTTCATTATTCTTTGGTTATACGTATTGTAAATTAATTTAAAAGAATATACGCAATAACTTTTAGTTCCTAAAACACTTTCATAACTAATTTAAGTCTGTACTGTTATCGTTATTGTAATTTTCATTATTCTTTGATTATATGTATTGTAAATTAATTCTGCAGAATATAAGCAATAACTTTTATTTCCTAAAACACTTTCATAACTAATTTAAGTCTGTACTGTTAACCGAGTTGTAGTTTTCATTATTCTTTGATTATACGTATTGTAAATTAATTTAAAAGAATATACGCAATAACTTTTAGTTCCTAAAACACTTTCATAACTAATTTAGGTCTGTACTGTTATCGGAATTGTAGTTTTCATTATTCTTTGTTTATATGTATTGTAAATTAATTCTGCAGAATATAAGCAATAACTTTTAGTTCCTAAAACACTTTCATAACTTATTTAGGTCTGTGCTATTATCACAACTGTAATTTTCATTATTCTTTGATTCTATGTATTGTAAATTAATTCTGCAGAAAATAAGCAATAACTTTTAGTTCCTAAAACACTTTCATAACTAATTTAGGTCTGTACTGTTATCGGAATTGTAGTTTTCATTATTCTTTGATTATACGTATAGTAAATTAACTTATAAGGATATACGCAATAACCTTGAGTTTCTAAGGCAGTTTCATAAAGTATTTAGGTCTGTGCTGTTATCGGAATTGTAGTTTTCATTATTCATTGATTATACGTATTGTAAATTAATTTACAAGAATATAAGCAATAACTTTTAGTTTCTAAAACAGTTTCATAACGTATTTAAGTCTGTACTGTTATCACAATTGTAATTTTCATTATTCTTTGATTATATGTATTGTAAATTAATTCTGCAGAATATAAGCAATAACTTTTAGTTCCTAAAACACTTTCATAACTAATTTAAGTCTGTACTGTTATCGGAATTGTAGTTTTCATTATTCTTTGATTATACGTATTGTAAATTAATTTAAATGAATATACGCAATAACTTTTACTTCCTAAAACACTTTCATAACTAATTTAAGTCTGTACTGTTATCGGAATTGTAGTTTTCATTATTCTTTGATTATACGTATTGTAAATTAATTTAAATGAATATACGCAATAACTTTTACTTCCTAAAACACTTTCATAACTAATTTAGGTCTGTACTGTTATCGGAATTGTAGTTTTCATTATTCATTGATTATAAGTATTGTAAATTAATTTAACAGAATATACGCAATGTCTTTTAGTTCTTAAATCACTTTCATAACGGATTTAGGTCTGTGCTGTTATCGTTATTGCAATTTTCATTATTCTATGATTATAAGATGTATTGTAAATTAATTTACAAGAATATAAGCAATAACTTTTAGTTTCTAAGCATTTTCATAAGGTATTTCAGTCTGTGCTGTTATCGTTATTGTAATTTTCATTATTCTTTGATTATATGTATTGTAAATTAATTTAAAAGAATATACGCAATAACTTTTAGTTCCTAAAACACTTTCATAACGTATTTAGGTCTGTGCTGTTATCGGAATTGTAGTTTTCATTATTCTTTTATTATATGTATTGTAAATTAATTCTGCAGTATATAAGCAATAACTTTTAGTTCCTAAAACACTTTCATAACTAATTTAAGTCTGTACTGTTATCACAATTGTAATTATCATTATTCTTTGATTCTATGTATTGTAAATTAATTCTGCAGAATACAAGCAATAACTTTTAGCTCCTAAAACACTTTCATAACTAATTTATGTCTGTACTGTTATCGTTATTGTAGTTTTCATTATTCTTTGATTATATGTATTGTAAATTAATTTAAATGAATATACGCAATAACTTTTAGTTCCTAAAACACTTTCATAACTAATTTAGGTCTGTACTGTTATCGGAATTGTAGTTTTCATTATTCTTTGATTATACGTATTGTAAATTAATTTATAAGAATATAAGCAATAACTTTTAGTTTCTAAGCATTTTCATAAGGTATTTAAGTCTGTAGTGTTATCGTTATTGTAATTTTCATTATTCTTTGATTATATGTATTGTAAATTAATTCTGCAGAATATAAGCAATAACTTTTAGTTCCTAAAACACTTTCATAACTAATTTAGGTCTGTACTGTTATCGGAATTGTAGTTTAAATTATTCTTTGACGAGAAGATTTATTGTAAATTAATTTACAAGAATATAAGCAATAACTTTTAGTTTCTAAGACATTTTCACAACGTATTTAAGTCTGTGCTGTTATCGTTATTGTAATTTTCATTATTCTTTGATTATATGTATTGTAAATTAATTTAACAGAATATACGCAATGACTTTTAGTTCTTAAATCACTTTCATAACGTATTTAGGTCTGTGCTGTTGTCGGTATTGTAGTTTTCATTATTCTTTGATTATAAGACGTATTGTAAATTAATTTACAAGAATATAAGCAATAACTTTTAGTTTCTAAGCATTTTCATAAGGTATTTAAGTCTGTGCTGTTATCGTTATTGTAATTTTCAATATTCTTTGATTATAATATGTATTATAAATTAATTCTGCAGAATATAAGCAATAACTTTTAGTTTCTAAAACAGTTTCATAACGTATTTAAGTCTGTACTGTTATCACAATTGTAATTTTCATTATTCTTTGATTATATGTATTGTAAATTAATTTAAAAGAATATACGCAATAACTTTTAGTTCCTAAAACACTTTCATAACTAATTTAGGTCTGTGCTGTTATCACAATTGTAATTTTCATTATTCTATGATTATAAGATGTATTGTAAATTAGTTTACAAGAATATAAGCAATAACTTTTAGTTTCTAAGCATTTTCATAAGGTATTTAAGTCTGTGCTGCTATCGTTATTGTAATTTTCATTATTCTTTGATTCTATGTATTGTAAATTAATTCTGCAGAATATAAGCAATAACTTTTAGTTCCTAAAACACTTTCATAACTTATTTAGGTCTGTGCTATTATCACAATTGTAATTTTCATTATTCTTTGATTATATGTATTGTAAATTAATTCTGCAGAATATAAGCAATAACTTTTACTTCCTAAAACACTTTCATAACTAATTTAAGTCTGTACTGTTAACCGAGTTGTAGTCTTCATTATTCTTTGATTATATGTATTGTAAATTAATTCTGCAGAATATAAGCGATAACTTTTACTTCCTAAAACACTTTCATAACTAATTTAGGTCTGTACTGTTATCGGAATTGTAGTTTTCATTATTCATTGATTATAAGTATTGTAAATTAATTTAACAGAATATACGCAATAACTTTTAGTTCCTAAAACACTTTCATAACGTATTTAGGTCTGTGCTGTTATCGGAATTGTAGTTTTCATTATTCTTTTATTATATGTATTGTAAATTAATTCTGCAGAATATAAGCAATAACTTTTAGTTCCTAAAACACTTTCATAACTAATTTAAGTCTGTACTGTTATCGTTATTGTAATTTTCATTATTCTTTGATTATATGTATTGTAAATTAATTCTGCAGAATATAAGCACTCACTTTTAGTTTCTAAGACATTTTCTTAACGTATTTAGGTCTGTGCTATTATCACAATTGTAATTTTCATTATTCTTTGATTATAAGATGTATTGTAAATTAATTTACAAGAATATAATCAATAACTTTTAGTTTCTAAGCATTTTCATAAGGTATTTAAGTCTGTGCTGTTATCGTTATTGTAATTTTCATTATTCTTTGATTCTATGTATTGTAAATTAATTCTGCAGAATATAAGCAATAACTTTTAGTTCCTAAAACACTTTCATAACTAATTTAGGTCTGTACTGTTATCGGAATTGTAGTTTTCATTATTCTTTGACGAGAAGATTTATTGTAAATTAATTTACAAGAATATAAGCAATAACTTTTAGTTTCTAAGACATTTTCACAACGTATTTATGTCTGTGCTGTTATCGTTATTGCAATTTTCATTATTCTTTGATTCTATGTATTGTAAATTAATTCTGCAGAATATAAGCAATAACTTTTAGTTCCTAAAACACTTTCATAACTAATTTATGTCTGTGCTGTTATCGTTATTGCAATTTTCATTATTCTTTGATTCTATGTATTGTAAATTAATTCTGCAGAATATAAGCAATAACTTTTAGTTCCTAAAACACTTTCATAACTAATTTAGGTCTGTACTGTTATCGGAATTGTAGTTTTCATTATTCTTTGACGAGAAGATTTATTGTAAATTAATTTACAAGAATATAAGCAATAACTTTTAGTTTCTAAGACATTTTCACAACGTATTTAAGTCTGTGCTGTTATCGTTATTGTAATTTTCATTATTCTTTGATTCTATGTATTGTAAATTAATTCTGCGGAATATAAGCAATAACTTTTAGTTCCTAAAACACTTTCATAACTAATTTAAGTCTGTACTGTTATCGGTATTGTAGTTTTCATTATTCTTTGATTATACGTATTGTAAATTAATTTAAAAGAATATACGCAATAACTTTTAGTTCCTAAAACACTTTCATAACTAATTTAGGTCTGTACTGTTATCGGAATTGTAATTTTCATTATTCTTTGATGTTAAGATGTATTGTAAATTAATTTACAAGAATATAAGCAATAACTTTTAGTTTCTAAGCATTTTCATAAGGTATTTAAGTCTGTGCTGTTATCGTTATTGTAATTTTCATTATTCTTTGATTCTATGTATTGTAAATTAATTCTGCAGAATATAAGCAATAACTTTTAGTTCCTAAAACACTTTCATAACTAATTTAAGTCTGTACTGTTATCGGTATTGTAGTTTTCATTATTCTTTGATTATACGTATTGTAAATTAATTTAAAAGAATATACGCAATAACTTTTAGTTCCTAAAACACTTTCATAACTTATTTAGGTCTGTGCTATTATCACAATTGTAATTTTCATTATTCTTTGATTATAAGATGTATTGTAAATTAATTTACAAGAATATAAGCAATAACTTTTAGTTTCTAAGCATTTTCATAAGGTATTTTAGTCTGTGCTGTTATCGTTATTGTAATTATCATTATTCTTTGATTATATGTATTGTAAATTAATTCTGCAGAATATAAGCGATAACTTTTACTTCCTAAAACACTTTCATAACTAATTTAAGTCTGTACTGTTAACCGAGTTGTAGTTTTCATTATTCTTTGATTATATGTATTGTAAATTAATTTAACAGAATATACGCAATGACTTTTAGTTCTTAAATCACTTTCATAACGTATTTAGGTCTGTGCTGTTATCGGAATTGTAATTTTCATTATTCTTTGATTATACGTCTTGTAAATTAATTTATAAGAATATACGCAATAACCTTGAGTTTCTAAGACAGTTTCATAACGTATTTAGGTCTGTGCTGTTATCGGAATTGTAGTTTTCATTATTCTTTGATTATATGTATTGTAAATTAATTCTGCAGAATATAAGCAATAACTTTTAGTTCCTAAAACACTTTCATAACTTATTTAGGTCTGTGCTATTATCACAATTGTAATTTTCATTATTCTTTGATTATAAGATGTATTGTAAATTAATTTACAAGAATATAAGCAATAACTTTTAGTTTCTAAGCATTTTCATAAGGTATTTAAGTCTGTGCTGTTATCGTTATTGTAATTTTCATTATTCTTTGATTCTATGTATTGTAAATTAATTCTGCAGAATATAAGCAATAACTTTTAGTTCCTAAAACACTTTCATAACTAATTTAGGTCTGTACTGTTATCGGAATTGTAGTTTTCATTATTCTTTGATGAGAAGATGTATTGTAAATTAATTTTTCAGAATATAGGTAATAGCTTTTAGTTTCTAAGACATTTTCACAACGTATTTAGGTCTGTGCTGTTATCGTTATTGCAATTTTCATTATTCTTTGATTCTATGTATTGTAAATTAATTCTGCAGAATATAAGCAATAACTTTTAGTTCCTAAAACACTTTCATAACTAATTTAAGTCTGTACTGTTAACCGAGTTGTAGTTTTCATTATTCTTTGATTATATGTATTGTAAATTAATTTAACAGAATATACGCAATGACTTTTAGTTCTTAAATCACTTTCATAACGTATTTAGGTCCGTGCTGTTGTCGGTATTGTAGTTTTCATTATTCTTTGATGAGAAGATGTATTGTAAATTAATTTACAAGTATATAAGCAATAACTTTTACTTCCTAAAACACTTTCATAACTAATTTAAGTCTGTACTGTTATCACAATTGTAATTTTCATTATTCTTTGATTATATGTATTGTAAATTAATTTAAAAGAATATACGCAATAACTTTTAGTTCCTAAAACACTTTCGTAACTAATTTAGGTCTGTGCTGTTATCACAATTGTAATTTCCATTATTCTATGATTATAAGATGTATTGTAAATTAGTTTACAAGAATATAAGCAATAACTTTTAGTTTCTAAGCATTTTCATAAGGTATTTAAGTCTGTGCTGCTATCGTTATTGTAATTTTCATTATTCTTTGATTCTATGTATTGTAAATTAATTCTGCAGAATATAAGCAATAACTTTTAGTTCCTAAAACACTTTCATAACTAATTTATGTCTGTACTGTTATCGTTATTGTAGTTTTCATTATTCTTTGATTATACGTATTGTAAATTAATTTAAAAGAATATACGCAATAACTTTTAGTTCCTAAAACACTTTCATAACGTATTTAGGACTGTGCTGTTGTCGGTATTGTAGTTTTCATTATTCTTTGATGATAAGATGTATTGTAAATTAATTGACAAGAATATAAGCAATAACTTTTAGTTTCTAAGCATTTTCATAAGGTATTTAAGTCTGTGCTGTTATCGAAATTGTAGTTTTCATTATTCTTTGATTATATGTATTGTAAATTAATTTAAAAGAATATACGCAATAACTTTTAGTTCCTAAAACACTTTCATAACTAATTTAGGTCTGTACTGTTATCGGAATTGTAGTTTTCATTATTCTTTGATTTTATGTATAGTAAATTAATTCTGCAGAATATAAGCACTCACTTTTAGTTTCTAAGACATTTTCTTAACGTATTTAGGTCTGTGCTATTATCACAATTGAAATTTTCATTATTCTTTGATTATAAGATGTATTGTAAATTAATTTACAAGAATATAAGCAATAACTTTTAGTTTCTAAGCATTTTCATAAGGTATTTAAGTCTGTGCTGTTATCGAAATTGTAGTTTTCATTATTCTTTGATTATATGTATTGTAAATTAATTCTGCAGAATATAAGCAATAACTTCTAGTTCCTAAAACACTTTCATAACGTATTTAGGTCTGTGCTGTTATCGGAATTGTAATTTTCATTATTCTTTGATTATATGTATTGTAAATTAATTTAAATGAATATACGCAATAACTTTTAGTTCCTAAAACACTTTCATAACTAATTTAGGTCTGTACTGTTATCACAATTGTAATTTTCATTATTCTTTGATTATATGTATTGTAAATTAATTCTGCAGAATATAAGCAATAACTTTTAGTTCCTAAAACACTTTCATAACTTATTTAGGTCTGTGCTATTATCACAATTGTAATTTTCATTATTCTTTGATTATATGTATTGTAAATTAATTCTGCAGAATATAAGCAATAACTTTTACGTCCTAAAACACTTTCATAACTAATTTAAGTCTGTACTGTTAACCGAGTTGTAGTTTTCATTATTCTTTGATTATATGTATTGTAAATTAATTCTGCAGAATACAAGCAATAACTTTTAGTTCCTAAAACACTTTCATAACTAATTTAAGTCTGTACTGTTATCACAATTGTAATTTTCATTATTCTTTGATTCTATGTATTGTAAATTAATTCTGCAGAATACAAGCAATAACTTTTAGTTCCTAAAACACTTTCATAACTAATTTATGTCTGTACTGTTATCGTTATTGTAGTTTTCATTATTCTTTGATTATACGTATTGTAAATTAATTTAAAAGAATATACGCAATAACTTTTAGTTCCTAAAACACTTACATAACGTATTTAGGACTGTGCTGTTGTCGGTATTGTAGTTTTCATTATTCTTTGATTATATGTATTGTAAATTAATTTAAAAGAATATACGCAATAACTTTTAGTTCCTAAAACACTTTCATAACTAATTTAGGTCTGTACTGTTATCGGAATTGTAGTTTTCATTATTCTTTGGTTATACGTATTGTAAATTAATTTAAAAGAATATACGCAATAACTTTTAGTTCCTAAAACACTTTCATAACTAATTTAAGTCTGTACTGTTATCGTTATTGTAATTTTCATTATTCTTTGATTATATGTATTGTAAATTAATTCTGCAGAATATAAGCAATAACTTTTATTTCCTAAAACACTTTCATAACTAATTTAAGTCTGTACTGTTAACCGAGTTGTAGTTTTCATTATTCTTTGATTATACGTATTGTAAATTAATTTAAAAGAATATACGCAATAACTTTTAGTTCCTAAAACACTTTCATAACTAATTTAGGTCTGTACTGTTATCGGAATTGTAGTTTTCATTATTCTTTGTTTATATGTATTGTAAATTAATTCTGCAGAATATAAGCAATAACTTTTAGTTCCTAAAACACTTTCATAACTTATTTAGGTCTGTGCTATTATCACAACTGTAATTTTCATTATTCTTTGATTCTATGTATTGTAAATTAATTCTGCAGAAAATAAGCAATAACTTTTAGTTCCTAAAACACTTTCATAACTAATTTAGGTCTGTACTGTTATCGGAATTGTAGTTTTCATTATTCTTTGATTATACGTATAGTAAATTAACTTATAAGGATATACGCAATAACCTTGAGTTTCTAAGGCAGTTTCATAAAGTATTTAGGTCTGTGCTGTTATCGGAATTGTAGTTTTCATTATTCATTGATTATACGTATTGTAAATTAATTTACAAGAATATAAGCAATAACTTTTAGTTTCTAAAACAGTTTCATAACGTATTTAAGTCTGTACTGTTAT